>PVJS01037689.1:0-19778 GCA_004027185.1 Glis glis
AAAAAAAAAAAAAAAAAAAAAAAAAAAAAAAAAAGAATTCCATTGTGTATATATCCCATAGTTTTGTAATCCATTAATCTGTTGATGGACATCTCTTCTGGTTCAATATTTTGGCAATTGTGAATTGAGTAGCTATAAGCATGTGCCAACCATAAGTCCACTGAAAAAGAAATCCAGAAAACATTTCTACTCACAGTAACCCCCAAAACAATAAAATACTTAGGAATAAACCTAACCACGGAGGTAAAAGACCTCTAGGAGGAAAATTATAAAATGTTAAAAACAGAAATTGAAGAAGTTCTTAGAAGGTGGAAGGACCCCCCATGCTCTTGGATAGGCAGAATAAATATCAAAATGACCATTCTTCCAAAAGTGGTCTACAGATTCAATGCAATACCCATTAAAATACCAAGGTCATTCTTCAGAGATATAAAAAAAATCAGTCCTTAAATTCATTTGGAAGAACAAAAATCCCAGAATAGCCAAAGTAGTTCTCAGCAACAAGAACCATGCCGGAAGCATCACAATACCTGACTTCAAACTATACTACAGAGCCATAATAATAAAAACAGCCTGGTATTGGCACAAAAGCAGACACATCGACCAATGGAGCAGATTAGAAGACTCAGAAACAAATCCACACACTTAGAGCCGATTGATTTTTGACAAAGGGGCCAAAAAATTACAGTGGAAAAAAGATAGCCTCTTCGACAAATAGTGTTCGCAAAACTGGTTATCCATATGCAGAAAAATAGAAATAAACCCCATTTTCCCACTCTATACAAGTGTCAATTCAAGATGGATCAAAGACCTTGAAATTAGACCAGAGTCTTTGCAGTTACTTCAAGAGGTCATAGGACCAACACTCCAACATATAGACATGGGTAAAAACTTCCTCAACAAGACCTCAAAGGCACAAGAAGTTAAAATGGGGATTAATACGTGGGATTGCATTAAACTGAAGAGCTTCTGTGCAGCAAATAAAACTAGCAAGAACCTCAAGAGGGAGCCGACAGAATGGGAGATTTTTGCCAGCTACTCCTCTGATAGAGGATTAATATCTAGAATGTACAGAGAACTAAAGAAACTTACCACCAAAAAAAAAAAATCAAAAATGGGAAAGTGAACTAAATAGACACTTTACAAAAGAAGAAATACAAATGGCCAATAAATGTATGAAAAAAAGTTCAACATCATTAGCAATCAGGGAGATGCAAATGAAAACTACCCTGAGATTTCACCTAACCCCAATTAGAATGACAGTCATTAAAAACACAAACAACAGCAAATGCTAGAGAGGATGTGGAGAAGTAGGAGTTCTGATACATTGTTGGTGGGATTGCAAATTAGTGCAACCACTTTGGAAAACAGTGTGGAGGATCCTCAGAAGAATGGGAATGACCCAGCTATACCACTCCTGGGTATCTTCCCAAAATAATGTAAGCTAAATGGGATTTAAGTGAATAATCCAAATAGAAATAAAAGAATATGCAGTATTACAATTTGCAGGGAAAGAATGACAAGTTCACTTCGTGAAATGGTTTAATTCCTCTTCCCTCCTCCTCACCTTTTCATTTTCCTCTGTTCTTCACTCCTTCTTTCTCATTATTCCCCTTTTTCTCATTCCTTTGTCCTTGACCTTTTTCTCCCTTTCTTTCATTTAATCTACTCCCCCCCCCCACTTCCCTTCCCAGCCACTCTCAGAGCATCTGGCAAAAGCTCCTCTGCAGGATGGACAACCCGCCACAACAGGGATGGTTCCCATGACTGAGCCTTTAATAAGATTCAGAACTGGGACAAAAACAGGAAGAGAAGATGAAGACAAGAGATCAGGAGCTGGGCATGTTCTCAAAACAATCAAAAGACGAGGAATGGTGCAGGAAGGCAAAAAGATGAGCACATTTGCTGTGAGTTGAATTAGGGTAACTAGACCATCCTCCTGGAAATTAATGGGTGAGTGAAGTCTGGGATAGGGGTACAAGTTTAGGATGAGTGTTCTTTTTCTCTCACTCCTCTTCCTTATTTCATTCCCAAACATGTTTCTTGATGTACTTCTCTCCTTCCTTTATTCTATTTTCTTCAGGAATATATGCATAAACATGGTCCCCATTAAAAACATTTCAATATAGAAAGGATCCATCATTTCTTTACTTTCTGATTCTTTCGATATTAAGTGGTTATTGCTTTGACATTAGGAATGCACTAGAGAAACAAAGGTGTGAGGATGGACTATGGAGGAGCTTTTAGGAGAGGAGGGAAACTTAGAAACAAATGGACAATGAGGCGCTGATGGAATACATGGCATACAAGATAGCAGCAAAATGCCAGGGAGAGACCAGAAAGGCAGATATCTGCTAATGGAAGGATTTAGGTAACAAGAGAGGAAGGGAGTTTCAGGAGCCAGCAAATCCAGAGGCTTCCAAATAGCTGGAGGCCTGACTGGAAGGATCGCTGGTATTAAAGATCCTGAAAAGAGCCCAGACCTGATTTTCTAGGTCAGTGCTGGCATATTCTAATCAAGTGCAAATGGGAGAAAAAAGGATGTAATGGCAGAGAGCAATCAAGTCAATTTTTTGCATGGAACAACCTCTGATAACAGTTAGTGCTTGGACTATATCACATATGTGAATTTTACCCTTGATTTTTATCCCAATATAAAAAATCCAGATAAAGTATATACACTGCCACAAAACTGATAGATTAGAAGTGCAATCACATTTGCAGTTTGAAAGATTAGATTTTCAGCAATATGTACAGATTTGACAAAGCAGGAGTGGAGGAAGAAAAAACAATGAGAAGGATGATGCAATAGTCCAAGTCTAAACCCCAGCCATCAAAAAATAGCTGGGGATTTGAACTATGACTAGGGCAATGGAGATGGAGAGGGAAGAATGCGTTCTGATAATGTTTAGCCAGTAGATGCTGGTGGAATATCTCAGTTCATTGTGGCAATTATAACAAAACACCTCAGGAGAGACATAATTTATAAGTGATACACATTTATCTCATAGTTCTAGGGACTGGGAAGTCCAAGATCGGTGCTCCTGCACATCCAGTGTGTATTGAGGGGCCTTTCCTCATAGGTGGCTCCTTCTAGTTGTGTGGAAGGGGCAAACAGGCCCCCTTAGGTCTCGTTTTTAAGGGCATTAATCCCATTCATGAGGGACCTGATCACCTCTCAAAAGTTTCACTTCTTAACACCATCACCTTGGGTTAGGTTTAACATATGAATTTGGGGGGACACACACTTTCAGATCATAGTGTAGGCCTAGTGATTATGTTGATGTTGAATTTGAGAGTAAAAAGGAAATGAAGTAATTAGTGAATATCATTATATAGAGATAAATGGGATACAGTGCTGCCCTGATATGTAACCTACAAGTATGTGAATTCTAAATACATCTCGATTCCTTTTACATTCAAATTAGATAAATATCCCTTTATTTGTAATACACTAGTTTTGGTAATTCCTCTGAGAAACACAGATTCTAAGAAAATATGTTCTTTTGAATATATCAAAAAAATCCTAATGTTATTTTTAAAGGTAAATTAATTATAAAAGTGAAAAGCAGAAATTAATATGAATATGTTTCTACTAGGGAAATCCCTATGCTTTGGATATGTAAGGCATGGACTTTAATCTCATAATCAGCATCTGCAATTCAGTATTTACTATGGTGTAAATTCCAAATGAACATCTAAGATCCAGATTGCTAAGTAATTTGGCTGAGGGTATATATAAGTGGTTGATATTAGTCCATTTTATGATTTTATGTTGCTATAAAAATGCCCAAGGTTGAGTAGTGCATAAAGAAAAGAGGTTCATTTATCTCAAGTTTGGTGGCTAGAAGTCCAAGATCAGGTGATCCATCAGTTTGACCTCTGGTGAGAGCCTTCCAAGCTGCATCACATCATGGTGGTTAGTATAATGGCAGAAGCACAAATGAGAAGGCCCTCAAAGAAACCAACCCTACCAACTACTTTCTTTCAGACTTCTGGTCTCCAGAAGTATAAGAAAATAAAATTCTGTTTTTTAGACCACCCAGCATGTAGTGTTTGTTATAGCAACCCTAAGAAACTAATACAGTATATGACTCTTAGATAGGCTACACTATTCTGGGATTCTGGCTAATCTCATTCCAAATTTCTTCTTCTTACTGTAGTCTTCAAAGAGCTCTACCTAAGCCCATCTCTATCATCTATCTGGAATATTGGATGAATCATCATGGCATATACTCTCTAATTAAGGTGAGGTGTGTGAAATGCCAAAGCACTTTCCTTCCAGTAGACTGAGCTGTTACTCTAGATGGATTATGATCTCTTAATGTATGATGACAGTGATTAGGTCAGTGAAAAAGGTTTTAAAATACTATACTATATTAGGGGAAGAAGAATGGAATTTCATGTTAATGTGCCAAAGTTTTGAACTCTAACTTCCATAAATGACTGAGAACTTACTCAAAGGCTAAGAATGGTATTCTTGGATTGCTCACTGATAAAGAGAAAGAGAAAGCTGTTTGATGCAAGCAAAACTTTGCAGAGAACTAAAAGAAAAAAAATTAGCTAAGTTAAATATTAACTTAAACTACATCAGTTCAGCTAAGCCTGAGGTTCTTCTAATACAGAATGAATGTCATATTTCTCATATAGACACAGGATTTTCGCATTCCTTTATAATGACAACATAGTTTTGCCTAACTATGGAAGTTGCTAAGCTAATGCCAATGACAATAACATCACAAATCAATTTAGTTTATCTGTCCATAGCTTCCAACAGTTTCCATTGCAATATATGAACTTCCTATAACCTAGAATTTATAAAATAGAACCATATGTGAACTCTATACTTTCCTCATTTTTAGAAGCCTGTTCTACTACAATAATTCTTTTATAATAGCTAGTTAAGAAACATCAGGTAAAACACATTACATGTATATTTATGAAACATTTTTTTGCCTGGTGTGGGTGAACATCTATTTTCTTCCTTATTGAATTATACAGTATAAGGAAAAGTATCATTTAATCATAGCTCATCAATTTATTAATATATTTTATCTCTGACAGAGTTCTTGTCCTTTGACATAGTCACGTATTTTTATCTTGATTTTCCAATAATAAATTAAAAATTTTAACTGTGTATAGAAAGGATATTTGAGATAATTAATAGATTTCTTTTTGTTCTTTCCTGTCTATCCTAAATACCTGGGTCAGTATCTAATCACCTTTCCCTAGATTGTTGCAGTAGTCCTTTAATCTGTTCCTTTGCTTTGCTTTGTTTCCCCAATTCAACCATCCTACACATGCTGCCAGATTAATAATCCTAAACCAGTTTTTGTGTTAACTCTCCTGCACAGAAAGTATCCATGGATTCTCATTAACTAGCTACAAAATAAAGTCCAAATTCCTGAGTTATCCACAATCTGGCCCCATTCAACCTTCCAAACATTCTAGCCTTGTCTTCTAACATTCTCTCGTATTGTGAGCTAGACAAGCTAGTTTCCAGAACTCCTGCAAGATTAATCTGTCTATAATATTTCTCCTTATTAATCAAACATACTTTTCAGTCATCAGTGATCAGACAAGTTCTTTAGCTAGATGATCAAACACTGTAAATGCTTGTTAAATATTATTAATTTCTTGAGAGTATAGTCAATGCTGCTTGTATCTTTGCATGCCTCACAAAGGTTAATGTAAATAATTCTTTCTACTGCCTTCAAGAAACATTTTAAGTCTCTTGCAGAGGTTATGAAGTAAGACACATTTCCTATCCTTGAGCAGATTCACCTCTAGAAGGGAGATGAAAAGAAGCAAAGGCAAATATAGCCCAGTATGAAAGTTCCTGACTACAGAAATCAACACAGGACTGTGAGAGCAGAGGTTATGTAGGGAAAGGATGTTGGGGGGGGTATTCATTTAAAAAAAAAGTCACAGAATGACATTCGAATGAGACATTAAAGGTAAATATAATTTTTTCTAACCAGAGAGGAGAGATTGTAATTAGATTCCCAGTGTTTTCACTTTTATACATCTATCCTTGGGAAATAATTGGAATAAATCTGAGGAGTTATTGTTATTATTATTTTTTTAATTTGCTCTTTCCAGGAACCTACAGATTTCTCCGTTACAAAAGAATGTTTATATTAATTTCTGAGGTTAGGCCTCCTCCACCCCCACTTGCTTAGTGGAATTTGAGACATGTGCAAAGCTTAAGGTTAGAAATCTCATTTTGGGGGATCAAGTTCTTTTTCAACCCATAGCCAAAGGAGGTGGCCACTATTCAAAGCAACTCCCTGATTATTTCTACGGAGGTTTTCCAGGCATTTACAACTCTGCCTTATGTAGGTAGCACAGTTCTCGTTCTCTGTAGAGTATAAGTTCCATAGACTCAATCCTGTACCTGCTTGCAAGTGGACATTAAAACTCCAGACCAGGTTTGGAAACTCCTGAGAGTCACTTGGATTTGACTCTCATTCAACTCTCTAATTTTGAGGTTTTTGTTTCTGCATATGCGGGATTTTTACATACACATACACACAATTGTTCTTGTATTTCACTCAATGCTTTTGTGTGGCTTATACTAAAAAGAAAGGGTTTCTTTCATTTCAGCCTGCCATTTTGATTAGAAATATTACCATTTGTTTTAGCCAGTCATGGTGGCATGCACCTGTAATCCCAGCTACTCAGGAGGCTGAGCCTGGAGGATTAAAAGTTTCAGGCCAGGCTGGACAACTTAGCAAGACATTGTCTCAAAAAAAATTAAATAAAGGGTTGGGGATGTATCTCAGTGGTAGAAAGCTTACCTAGCATGCACAAGGCCCTGGGTTCAATCCCCAGTGCTGAAGGAAAATAAATATTTGTTTTAGGAGTATTGCCTTAGGATTTCTATCTGGGACTAAAATATAGGGTCAAATAGAAATTACATTTTACTGGTGTAGGACATTGTTGTAGGTTCAAGAGCAGGATATATAACAAAAAAAAAAAATTAGTAGGACCATCCTTCTAACTACCTTGTCCAAAAACCAGTAAGCATCTTGACCTGGACCACTATTGGGAAGAAATCAATTTCATTCTTTTCTTCCCAGGAAACTGCCCTGTAGCTTCCTTGGTTGTTTCAGCAGTGTTTTATCCACACTTAAGGACCACACAGTCTTCTTTACAAAGGGGTGATAACCTTCCCAGGCCATGCAGCTTTCGCCATCATTCAGGAATCAGTAAGGTTTGTTCATAAAGCTCCAGTTAGTATTTCAGGCTTTGTGTATCATATGCTCTATTGCAACGCCTCACTCTCAATTCTGCCACTCAATTATAGCATGAAAGCAGCCATACGCAAAACACAAGTGAATGAGCATGTTTGTGTTCTAGTATAGTTTGTTTCTGTGTTCTAATACAGTTTACAAATATAGGCGATAGGTTCTATAGTATAGTGTACAAATATAGGTGCATAGGTGGCAGGATGGATTCAGCAAATGGGCCCTTGTTTGCCAATCTTGTTGTAATTGAAGAAACAAGGCATATGTATTAGAGTTCTCAGAGAAACAGAACCACTGGGGGAGGCGGAAGAATTACTTGTAGAATTGGTTCACACTTTTCTATTCTGGGGACTAGTAAGTATGGGTCAGCTGGCAAGCTGGAAATTCAGGTAACAGTTGATGTTTTCATCTTGAGTCCAAAATCCATAGAGCAATCCAACAGCCTGGAAACTCAGGCAGTAGCTGATGCTGCAGTCTAATGCAGAATTCCTTCTTCTCTGGGAAATCTTAGTTTTTGCTCTTAAGGTCATCAAAAAATTGGATGAGGCCCATCCACATATGAAAGGCAATCTGCTTTACTTAAAACCAATTAATTGTAGATGCTTTTCACATCTAAAGAATACCTCCAAAGAAACATCTAGGCTATTGTTTGGCCATACAACTGAGTATCAGGGTCTAACCAAGCAGACACATAGAGCTAACCCTCACAGTCTATACAGTAAAATAAGTATAGACACAGAACTAACATCATTATGTATGGCAGAATGTGTGGCATGAAGTGCTAGGATGATATGTAAACGAGTGATGTGACTGAACAAGGAGATGAAACAAAGTGTTTTAACTTTTTTAATATCAAAACATATTTTATTCTGAACCTCTTTCAGATCTGATTTATAGTTGTCAAAGCAATACAATGCAAAGGGAATATGCAACAACAACATAAAAATGTGCCTAGAAAGGATAAAAGGATCATTCGGGACAGATCATTGTGATGTGGAACCAAAATACATTATAAGTATAATTAACATGGTCCAAGACAGCACAGAACATCTATATCAGCCGTCCTTATACAATAAGCATGGGAACTTACCAATAAAGTTCTTTAACATGTACAAAAAACTGTCATGGGCTGGTTTAGACTTTTACAACAGTTTTGAAGTTAGCTGGATAACTAAAGAAATGATGCAGATATTTTAATCCAGTGCTATAGGTAGATTTACAATATAGTTTAATCATAAAAAAATAATTGCTCTACAATAACATCTAACATGCGTGAAGCAGTGTTCTAAATTTCTGTCCCCTATTGCCCCATTTGGTTCTTAGAAAAACCTATGATGTAAGTTTTACTGCTGTCCTCACCTTGCAAATCACAGTGATTATGCACACTCACCGCACCTGGCCAAGTAATTGTAGTTTAAGGGCATTTTCTGGCATGTGATAATCTAGTTTATTGAAAGGGTTCATTAAAAAGATAACATGAAGTAAACAAATAATGTGACTTTTGCAATCAGGGAAGTTTTTAAGCGACCTCCAATTATTCAAATGTAAAGTATAGGAAGGAAAGTGACATGGGCCAAGAGCCTACTATGAGTTGAGCAAGTTAAGGATGTTACTGTATTCCTTAAACAACCCTGAGAGAGGTAAAAGCTCAATAAGACATATTGCTTGATGGATCTAGAACTTTGGGCAAAGTTCTCAAATGAAGGAATGATATTAAATCCATTTGAAACTCATAGTCAACCCCCTCTGTCCCACTGCCTTTCAATGTCGCACAGAAAGGAACCAACCAGCATGTGAATTCAGCACTACAGTACAATCACAACTAAAACTTCTTGGACTCTTTCTATGTGCCAGGCAGGGTAATAAGCATTCCATGTGTTCAACCTCACCAGTCTTCTCAAGGAGCCCATGAAACCTGGGATACTATTGTTCCCATTTTGCATAAGTGGTATGACTTAGAGCAATTAAGGAATTTTCTCAAGGGCACATGTGAGCAGGTGGTGGGGACAGGCCTGAAAATCACTGCACTTCAACGCCCTCTGCTATAAGAGGAGACCTGTCACCTGAGGATCACAGTCCTATCCTCAAATATTTCCCCAGAGTGTTATTTGAAGAAATGCATCTTCTTCATTCCAAGAGCATCATCTTCAATCCCAAGGAGTCTCTGCAATATGGTGAGAAACACACTTTTCACCATGAGAGGAAAGATGAGGGGCCCAGGTGTCCCCACAGCACAGGAAGACGGGAAGGGCATGTCTGGGAGTCTTCACAACATTCCCCTTTTGGCTTTTTCATTTATTTTTGTTATTATTATTATTATTATTATTATTATTATTCCCAAGTTGGTGCTTTTGTTTCCATATAAGGAGGATGAGACAAGTGAAGGATAGGATGTAAAAAGAATTACAAAGAGATGGGGTGAGATCAGCAATAACAGTGGCCCATCGTTCCATAGGAAGAATTAAGAAATAAAGACCTGGAGTGTTGTTTTGAAGAGGAAAAGAATGTACTTAATGTGTGTTATTTTATGATGAGGCCAAAGTATGGTCTCCTCTGCTCAGAGAGCCCAGCCTTTGAGCTGCCTTCCACTGGGGCCATTCTTTGGACTGAAATTAATCATCCCAAGAGAGCGATTGAAAAACCCAGTGGGAAAACCATCCTTCAGAGCATGCCTTCCACGTTGAAGTTATTTATTTGTTTGTTTGTTTGTGCCACAGATGTTCCACCTTAGTGTTCACAAAGGAGAAAAATTCCCAGTGAGAAAAAAATATATATTCTGAGAGTCAGGAACAAATTGGAATCGACACTGATCTCAATAGCAGGCACTGGCAGGGGGTGAAATTATTTTTCAAACACTTTTGCTCCTCCTGGTAAAGTAGTTAGTGTTTTATTTTCATGCTAGAAGGAAAAAGTGATGAAAAGTTTTTCAACCCAAAGAAACAAAACCCTTGATTTGGGTTCAATTTTTTTTTCTTGCAAAACAGGATCCCATATGGCCAGTGCTGGTCTTAGTAGGTCTGAAACAAATTGGATGATGCACCTTTTAGATGTGGCTTTTGTTCCCCCTAATTTCCGTTATGATTTTGCTGCTGAGTATACTTACCAGCCCTGCTCCCAGCATTTAGCTGGGAATAGGGGGTGGATGTCCATTTCATAATATTGTATCATAGTTTTAAACTCACAAATATACAGTTTGGCTACATAGGTGTGCAAGCATGTGTGCATCCGTGCGCACATGTTGGCATAGTGAGATGTGGTGTTTATGAACAAAGTAAGAGGAGGGGCTAGGGCACGAGCTCACCCACAGGCTGCACCAACCTGCACGGTGCCAGGATGCCCTGTCCTGAACCGCGTCAAGCCACACCTCAGCACCTCACACCATGCTCCACTTGAAGCATTTTTTCTTGGGGTACAAAGTCATAGAGGACTATTAGCAGGGTTCTGCCTGCTTACACCTTAAAGACCAGCAGCTTCAATCTGTGGCTGTCTTCTTGAAGGGGGATTTCTAAAGCAGGATAAAGGGAGAATTTTCTCCACAAGTTTGCTGCCTGTGCCCTCCCAAGTTCAAACAGAAAGCTCTGTCTCGTTAAAATGACTCCAGGCTTTGCCTGGGGGAATTTCAGGCTTCAATAGTTAACTCTTCTGCAGTTATAACTTTTATGTATTTCTCTTTTTATTGGGTAGACGTTATGATTAGTTTTACAAGCAAAATAAACAGCTTAGGAACAAATGAAAGACTTTTTATTTCTCTTTTAACTGTAAATTTAAGAGCTTGAAATGAAGTTGGCAAATAACATCATGCTAAGGAGAGCTGTGGCCGAAAGGCAAGATTTCCAAAAATTCTTGAAAATCCAAGTAATACCGGGAATAAATCCCAATTCCAACTTGTTGGGCCTTGTGTCTCTCTTAGAGCACTTTTTTTCCTCCCTGAAAAGGGGTGGGGGAACCAATCTCAGAACCCCTGTTGGGTTGTCCTTTGCCACAGAGTGGAGAGCTGGGCTCCACCTGACCCGACCTGGGCCAGCTGTTCTAACCCAGCCACAGGAGCACATGTGGTTCCCAGTGAGCTGAGGAAGTAACTCCCCATGGAGGAGTTAGAGCCTCCTAAAGTGTGCTTAAGGGCTAGAAGCACCTAAATTTGTTCTTTATATATCTCATATTTATTTGATTATTTTTCTTTTCTTTTTCTTTAAGGTCAATCTTGTATGTTTGACCAGACCGATGAACTTATTTGGACCTTTTAAGTAATCTTGAATTATGTAAGATCAATCACTGAAAATAAAAATCTAATCTGTACCAAGAAGATGGTGGTAGAATGTTCTTTCATTAAAGGTTTCACCTAAAATCGCTGGTGGGTCAAGTGCTTAGTGTATGTGAGGCCCTGGGTTCAATCTCTAGCATCAAAAATGAATACATAAATAAGTACTTTTTTGTGGTGCTGGTACATTTTTTTAATTCCATTTTTTTGCACAAAACAAAAGACTTCCTTAATTCCTTCCCATCAAAATTATCTAGGGCATCCTTCGGCTAATTGTCGTCACTTCTTATTGAGTGTCAGGCATCCGTAACTGTGCCTATCTATCACATGGTTGACTTACACATCTCCAAAGGTAGGTTCATGTTATCTGAGGATAAAGAAACTGAGGCCTCTATGTCAAGAAAATTCCTGAATAGTCAACAGTGGAAGCAATTTCTGAACCTAGATTTGTCAACCTCTGTTACTCATGCTTTTCCTACCTCCTTCACATCCGCAAGTGTGTAGCACTAGTTTCTGTGCAGCATTCCCATTCATTAGTCAGCTCTTTCAGAATAGGGAACAGGTTTTATTATTCTCTATGCAGCACTTAGCAAAAATGCCTGGCAGTTCTTTCAATAAATTTGTTAAAATAAGTTTATAACTTTGGTGTTATAAACTAGTTAAATGATTTTGCTGTAGCTAAAATGATATAGTAGGGTCTGCTTATAGTTCTAACAGAAGGCACATGATTTGACAGCTGGCATATCAAAATCAATGTAATAATCAACAACTCTTATGGTAGTAGTAATCACCACCACCACTTTAATTGGGTTTCAGTTTCAAATCTTTCTCACTGAGCACTTTATATTCATTCTCACAAATTTATGTTCATTTTCACAAATTAACCTTGGAATAATTATGAAGGGTTATAGGGAATTATAATTCCCCATATTGCAGCTTAGGAAAGTAAGGCTCAGAAAAATAAAATAAATTGCCTAAACTCATACAGCCTAAAAAAAAATTCTATCCACACTCTTACTATTCACATTGCAGGACACAAATGATTCCCACCTTATTGTGCATCTGATCTGCACTAAACTATGGTAGCAGCATCATCCAAGCATGTGTAAAAAGCAAGATTGGGAGTCAGTGGAGAGAAGCCTTCAACATAACAGACACACTAAATTCTTACTGAATGATGGATTCTAGTAGCCAGTTGGATCAACAAGGCCCCTCGTCAAAGCCCATGCTCTGCACTGATCCCTATACCTAAAAGATTCAAGGAATAAGAATAAAGAGCAAAGAGATATTTTTTTTTGTTTAAAGTATTCTCATAATATTCTTAAACATCTAACTCCTTGGGACAAAACAATAGCAATTCTAACTTTGAAAAATACATACACTGTCAGGTTGTGGGGGTTACTTATTCTCTGTTAGGGTTTGGATCTTAAATGTCCCAAAAGGCTCATGTGTTAAAGGCCTGGCAGGCAGCCTGTGGTGTTACTGAAAGGTGGTAGAACCTTTAACAGGTGGGGACTAGTGGAAGAAAGATAGCATTGGTGGGGGAGGGGTGACCTTAAAGGACATATTGGGACTTCGGCCTCTCCTCCTCTCTCTCTTTGCTTCCCAGTCACCATGAGATGAACAGAACTCCTCCACCAGGTACTCGTGCCATGATGTACTGTGTTGCCAAATGCCCAAAGCAATGTGGCATGTAACCATGGACTGAAAGCTCTGAAACCTTGAGCCAAAATAAACCTTTCCTTGTTATAAGTTGATTATCTTTGGTATTTTTGTCTCAGTGACAGAAATCTGACTAACATACTCTCCATACTCTCCCAAAGCACTGCCTTTTTAATATTTCTTTAGGTCATAAGTCATACTACGAGAATATATATATATTAATACTATATCATTCACTTCTGAGGGCAATGCAGTCTACTCTAATACAATAAATGTTCCTAACACATAAATTAGTGATAGACTGTTGAGAAATAAGGGAGTGATATCAGAATACTGTGAAAGTCCTCCTGTTAATATATGTGTTTTTCTCCAGCATATTAATATTTCATGCCAAATAGTCATGGCAACAGAAGGCAGAGTACACCATACCAGCTAAAGGCAGCCAAGCATGAGGGAATATAGCATGGTCCCCCTGCCTGCTCACCCCGTGTTCTTCCTCTTTGCTTAGTTTGGCAACAAGTTCTGTACTTACTGGGCAGTTCTCCCTGATTTTTATACTTTTTACCTTTGTCCCTATAACTCAGCATCCTTTTTTCCTTATCATCTCTCCTTTTATATTCCTTCCATTACACACCCTTTTGCCTTATTTCTAAAGTTCAATATTTACCATGGTATTTGTTTAATATTAATTCAAGATATGTTTAAACTTTGCTTGTGTTTTATGAATGTTGTTGTTATTATTGTTGTTGTTATTTTGTAATCTGCTTACAAAGGAGCTTAGGTTCCAGCTGCCCCTCTTCTATTTTCTCACAGAAGGAGCCGTTTCATAGAACATAGGTTGTTCTTTTTTTTTTTTTTTTTTTTGCGGTACCGAGGATTGAACCCAGGGGCGTTCTACCTCCGAACTACACCCCCGGCCCTATTTTTTTTCCTTTATTTTGAAACCGGGTCTCATGAAGTTGCGGAGGGCCTCAGTAAGTAGAGAGAGAGAGAGAGAGAGCGCTGAGGCTGGCCACGAACCCGGATCTCCGCCTCCCAAAGTACTGGGAGGTTGTTCTTTGAACTGCATGTACCACCTCGTGGACGAGGTACCTGCATGATCCACCAACATCAGCAGTCTGGATCATAGCAGGAGAACCGTGTAGAACGTGAGATAATAGTGGTACTCAACCTCTTCACACACAGGAGAATCTCACGAACACCTGTTTTAGCCATCATTCTAGCAGGCTTGTAAATGAGCATATGCAGGTTGCTTAGCCACCTGGGCCTGTTTGTTCCTCTGAAAAGTAGAGCTGATAACTTGTACTTCACATGTGGGTAATTAGGATGGAAATAGGCCAAATAACACATGATATGCATCTGGCACAAGACCTGGCATGCAAGATATAGTTATTAAGGGTTAATTTCTTTATTTTCCAATAATCTCTTGACACAAGAAAATAAAATAGGTAAGTAGGGCTTTTAGTTAGTACTCAATGACAAGATAAAATGCTTACATAGTGTGGCAGCAACAGAAAAACACAGTGACAAGGAGATATTAATATTTTAAAAGTATAGAAATTTAGGACCACCGGAACATGAGAATACTCCCATTTCTGACAATATCCTGCTATTATAGTGTTTTTGCAATGGCTCTGAATCAAGAAAGCATTCAATATATTTAAAATATTATCTTTCTGAAGGTGGTAAATATGTAATCCACTTTAAAATGTTTTTAACAAAATAGCTACTATTTTTAAATTTGACATATAAATTAGGTAACTAAGCACTTCAAGTAATTCATTCTCCAATTTGTATTTTAAAGAGCTTATACAACTCTTTAGGTTTCATTATTTCCTCTTTTTCAAATCTGATGATATAAACTCAGAATTTCAAAACAAATATTAAAGAATGATCCCAGGGTAAAAATGAAGACATGGAGAATAGTCAGTATTTAGCAATCATTACTGGCTTCCTTAGCTAAAAAGATACAAGGAAAAGAAAATATATTCAAATGAAATCAAGAATGATTTTAATTAGGTAGATTTAAATAATGCAACTTTACCTTTCTAAAGGAAATTATTAAGAGTAGAAAATCACTCTCTTTGCAGACCATTCATTGGAATGTTTCTCAGCTTCTCACTACGCTGGTTGCTACTGCTGCTAACTCACTTAATCATTGCCCCCCTTTTTACTTTAAAATGAAAGCTACATCAGGACTACTTTTTATGTCAGCCCAGGATTTCACCCTCACTCCCTCAATGGCAGCGAGGTAGTGCACAGTAGTGATGAAGAGCTTGGCATATATTATATGTGTTAACAGACTGTCAATTCCAGCTTTGCTGCTTACTGGCTCCTTGAACTCAGGCTGATTACTTAAAACATTCTCTGGCTCAGTTCTCTCCTGCAACTTGAGATTAATGTGGCCTATCTCCTAGAGTTGTCTGAAGGCCTACACTGGATGCAGGCAACTGACAAAATGTCTGGCACAAAATGATTGTTATGTAAATTATAATCTATTGTACATACATGTGCACACACACACGTTAAATCTCACACTCCTCGTGAGGGGCTAACAATGAACTAAATCCATGCATATTATGTTTTGTTTCTTTATTTTGTTTTTTGATTATGTAGTTATATGCTGTCACTAAGGGAAAATGAACACAGGGACAACTAAAACATAGTCCCTGAGTAGAGTATAACATTTGAACACTAATAGTGATGAATTGAACTTTATATGTCACAACATTTTTAAGTAAGCAATTATATAACATAAAGAAATAATTTTAGATTTATATCACCTTGATGTAAAATGAACATCTGAATTTTTATATAGACTTTGAATGAGAAAACATTAGAAGTTATATATATTCTTATGGACAATTTATTTATTTTTATTTATTTATTTATTTTTGAGTACTGGGGTTTGAACTCAGGGACCTTCTACTTCTGAGCTCCACCCCTTGCCCTTTTTATTTTTTTTTTATTTTGAAACTGAATCTCACTAAGTTGGTAAGGCTGGCCTCCAACCTGTCTCATCGTGCCAAGTACTGGGATTACAGGCAAGCACTACAACACCAGGGTGTTTTTGTTGTTTTTTTACTTTTAAATGACATACAATAATTGTGCCTATTTATGGGTGTGATATTTTAATACATGTAACAAATGTGTAATTATTAAATCAGCATAACAGGCATATCTATAATTTTAAACCTTTATGTTTCAATGTTTAGCTGAGTGTGGTGGCCCATGCCCTTAATCCCAATACTTGGGAAGCTGAGACAGGAGGATTTCAGGTTCGAGGTCAGCCTCAGCAATTTAGCAAGACTCTCAGCAACCTAGGAAGACCCTGTTTCAAAAATAAAAAGTAGCGGTGAGTTTCTTGAGTTCTCTGTATATTCTAGATATTAGTCCTATATCAGAGTAGCTGGCAGAAAATCTTCTCCCATTCTGTCGGCTCTCTGTTGAGGTTCTTGATAGTTTCCTTTGCTGTGCAGAAGCTCTTCAGTTTAATGCAATCCCACGTATTGATCCTTTTTTTAACGTCTTGTGTCTTTGGAGTCTTGTTGAGGAAGTTTTTGCCTGTGCCTATGTGTTGAAGAGTTGGACCTATGCCCTTTTCAAGTAGCTGTAAGGTCTCTGGTCTAATTTCCAGGTCTAAATGGGCAAGTGAACTAACTAGGCATTTCACAAAAGAAGAAATACAAATGGCCAATAAATGTATGAAAAAATGTTCAACATCATTAGCAATCAGAGAGATGCAAATCAAAACTACCCTGAGATTTCACCTAACCCCAATTAGAATGGCAATCATTAACAACACAAACAATAACAAATGCTTGCAAGGATGTGGAGAAGTAGGAACTCTACTACACAGTTGGTGGGATTGCAAATTAGTGCAACCACTTTGGAAAACAGTGTGGAGGATCCTCAGAAGACTGGGAATGAATCTACTTTATGACCCAGCAATACCACTTCTAGGTATCTACCCAAAAAATGGAAACCAAATTACCAGACTAATGCATGCGTATCTGTGTTGATAGCTGCACAATTTACAATTGCCAAACTATGGAACCAGCCAAGATGTCCATCAACAGATGAATGGATTACAAAACTATGGGATATGTACACAATGAAATTTTATGCAGCCATGAAGAAGAACAAAATTATGTCATTTGCAGGGAAATGGATAGAATTAGAGAACATTATGCTTAGTGAGATTAGTCACTAACAAAAAGTGAAAAGTCGGATGCTCTCCCTAATATGCAGAAGCTAGGGAGACTAGGGTGTAGGAGGGACTGCAAAGATGGAGAAAACCTCAGATGAGTAAAAAGGTGACCTAACTGAGGGAGATGGGAGGGGGGAAGAAGGAAACACCCTAATGCTAAGGATGTACATACACAAATATATCAACTACTATGCTGAGCAGGAGAAGGAGGGAAGGGGGAGGGAATGAGGGTGGGAATTGGGGAAGGGCTAATTGACTGATGTGTGCATGTATACTTCTATCACCCTGAAACCCATCAAGATGTATGATTACAATGCACCAATTAAAAAGACAATTCAAATGATAAAAAACAAAAAACACAATATAATGATTAATATAATGAAAAAATAATAAAAAAAATAAAAAGGGCTGGGGGTGTAGCTTGGAAGTAGAATGTGTTGGGTTCAATGCCTGGTACTGCAAGAAAATAAAATTTAATAAATAAATAAATAAATAAATAAATAAATAAATAAATTTTTGTGTTAAAAGCATTCAAAATCCTCTCTATTAGTTATCTTTTTAAAAAACTATATCAATTTAATGTTTCCAAAAAAGAATTAAGGTTAAATATAGATTCCATGATATCTTGCTTCATATATATAAATTCTGTGATATATGGCTGGGATTGCTTTACAATGTCTTTTCATGTCATATGCACAAGGCTTCATTTAGTGTATTTGATGAACTTTTGATATTCAATTACCTCTTTCATATTAAAAATATCCTTTTGGATTTTTCATTTAATACAGATTACTACATGGCTATTTGTCATACCTTTTAATTCTAGTCTTGGCTTTTAACTTGATTCTCAAGGGTAACTTGTCCCTCATTGCTTGATAGCTCACAAAATACAATATGTACTTGTTTAATGGTTAACTGAATATCTATAAATGAAAAAGAAATGTACTTGTCTTTAAAGTTTCTAGTACTCTTGGTAAAAGAATCTCATGAACTAAACTCTTACTGTCTCTTGAAACACAACTTTAAAGTTTTTCTAAATGAGAAATCCATTGGGTATTACACAGAGTTGCAATTATGCAATTTCCACTGTAATTACCCTAAAGAAATATCTTTTGTAATTAAAAAACAAGTAGGTGTGCTGAGGCTAAATGGAATAAGAAGTTAAATGTTCTCCTCGTGGAGATATAATAGAGCCTGTTTGGTTGCTCTGGGGGAGGGAGGGATGTTGTGTCTGTGTGTGGAGAAAGAGGAAAGACTCAGTAAATAATTTGTTTTCCATCACTCATTTCAATGCCAGCTCTAAATCTCAAATAATATGTCAATTGTGATTTCATGAAGATACAGCCAATGACATTTTATCTTTTTTTAGATCTAGAGAAATGGATTTAAGGATGAGGAATGGCCAATTGAGCAAATAGATTAAAAATAGAACATTACCTAAACGGTGAGTAACAGATTTAAAAAGCACACAGACATTCACATGTAAAACCAAAGAGTTTTTGGCTATTGAGAAGAAAGGTTGTGACCTGGCTTCCAGCCCGTCTCCATTCTTGACCTCCTTTCTTTTAGTTCAAAGAGATTAAACCATTTTCCTGGGCCAGCCAGGGATGAGAACATCATGGACACTTTGGCTTTGAGATAGAGAAGGAAGAGATGGAGAAAGGGACTCTGAGCTAATGGGTCTTTTCCATCCCTGTAGCCTGGGCTTCTGCCATTCCATCCCACACAGCCCAAACTCCAGCCACACAGATCTCCAGCCATTCCCCAAACACGCCACACACTTCACTAAGTACGCCTTTGCACATACCGTTCTCTCTGCTCAAACACTACCACCCGCATTTCTGTTTTGCAAACTCCTACTCCTCGGTCAGAAGATCTCACCCACTCTGTGAAGCCCACCCCGACCACAAGCAGAGCTAATTGGTCTTTCTTGTCAGCTTTCACACCACTTTGTTTATTCCCACTCTTACTGCATTTAATTGAAATGCATCTTTTTAAACATCTCTTCCTCCTCTTCTCAGCTATGGACTTCTGAGGGAAAGGGGCTGAGCCCTTCTAACAAGTCCCTTCTAGATAGCTAGTAAACCACAGAGAAAGTTTCTACCCTCATGCTGCAGCTAGATAAATTGTGATATATAGACATAGATAGAGATAGAAATGGAGGTAGAAAAAGCGGTAGAAATAGAAATAGAGGTAGAAGTTGTTCTTGGCTTCATGTACCCAAGGGAAGATGCTCAAAAACAGGATGCCACAGGATCCCAATTCTAGGGATAAGTAGAAAAAAGTGGTGATAACTAAATTTGCAGTTATACTGCATAGTACATTGGGGATGAAGGTAGAAACGTCCCCATGTATTTACATTTAATTTATTTGTTTTTTTTTTTTTTTTTTTTTTTTT
>PVJS01037690.1:0-19777 GCA_004027185.1 Glis glis
ACCCAGGGGCATTCTACCTCCGTGCTACACCCCCGGCCCTATTTTTTATACTTTATTTTAAAACTGGGTCTCACGAAGTTGCGGAGGGCTTCACTAAAGTAGCTGAGGCTGGCCGCGAACCCGGATCCTCCGGTCTCCGCCTCCCAAGTACTGGGATTACAAGCGTGCTCCACCACGCCCGGCCACATATTTCTATTATTAAATATAATTTTCTCAAGCCAGGCGTGGGCCAGATATATATATCTGACTCTGCTACCATCATTTTCGGGCAAGAGACTTCTTTTCCGTAGCTGCCTGGAGCAGCAACCTTCCATGGCAGTACCACAGAGCATGGAGCATCCGCTATACCCTAGTACCAAAACCAAAAAACAAAACAAAAAACAAAGACAAAGTTGCTAATTTTTGTAAATAACAAAACTTGGAAGAACCTAAGTGGCCATCCATAGGGACTGGTTAAATAAATTATGACACATCCACACGGAGCTGCCATAACCAAACAAGGAGGACAGTTCTTTCCAGGGAGAAATGAGCCCGTGGGCCGATCCACCAGCAGGTCCTGCTGTTTCTCCCTTTGGAATTCAGCCACCATCTGTGCCCTCCTTCCCTCCTCTGCTGCCAGCCCAGGCCCAGGGCAGCCTCTGCTCTCACAGGGATGGCAGCCGTGGCCTCTTACCGGAGTCCCTGCTTCTGTTCTGATGCCAGTGGCAGCAGCCTGTGGGATCTCGTCATGCTTCAGATTGTTAATCAGGTCAGGGCTCTGCTCGGCTCAGAAGCCTCCAGAACCGACCTTCTCCAGACTTAAAGTCAAAGTTGTTCAAGTGGCCACGAGGTCCCTCAGGAGCTGTCCTCCTACCTCCTGACCTCCCTGTCACCCACCCCCAGCTCTGCTCGAGCCACAGGGCTCTCCACCCTGGGCGTGCACTCTCCCCTCAGGGCGAGGCCCTGGTTGTTCCCAGTGTCTAGAATGTTCTTCTACCCCTGATCTCCACCGGGCTCTCTCCCTTAACTCTTAACTCTTTCAAGTTTTGCTCAAAATGACACTTTGTCCATGAGGCCTTTTCTCTGAACATTCTTTTTTTTTTTTTTTTTTTTTTTTTTTGCAGTACCGGGGATTGAACCCAGGGTCATTCTATCTCCGAGCTACACCCCCGGCCCTATTTTTTATACTTTATTTTGAAACCGGGTCTCACGAAGTTGCGGAGGGTCTCACTAAGTAGCTGAGGCTGGCCGCGAACCCGGATCCTCTGGTCTCAGCCTCCCAAGTACTGGGATTACAAGCGTGCGCCACCACGCCCGGCTTCTCTGAACATTCTTATTAAAATCGGAGCCCTCTTTGCTGCACTCTGGCCATTGCCATTCTTTTTGTGTGTGGGAGGGGATTGAACCCAGGGGCATTCTACCTCTGAGCTACACCCCAGCCCTATTTTTATTCTTTATTTTGAAACAGGGTCTCACTAAGTTGCAGAGGGCCTCAGTAAGTAGCTGAGGCTGGTCGTGAACCTGTGATCCTCCTGTGTCAGCCTCCCAAGTACTGGGGTTACAAGCATGCAACACCACGCCCGACTCATTATTTTTTATTTTGAAACAGGATCTTGCTAAGTTTTGAGGGCCTCGCTAAGTTGCTGAGTCTGGCCTCAAGCCTGCAATCCTCCTGTCTCAGCCTCCTAAGTACTGGACTTAAAGGCGTGTGCCACTGGGCCCAGCTCCATCGCCATTCTTTTTTTTTTTTTTTTTTTTGCGGTACCGGGGATTGAACCCAGGGGCATTCTACCTCTGCGCTACACCCCCAGCCCTATTTTTTATACTTTATTTTGAAACTGGGTCTCACGAAGTTGCGGAGGGTCTCACTAAGGAGAGAGAGAGAGAGAGAAAGAGAGAGAGAGAGAGAGCTGAGGCTGGCTGCGAACCCGGAGCCTCCGGTCTCCGGCTCCCAAAGTACTGGGATTACAAGCGTGCGCCACCACGCCCGGCTTTCCATCGCCATTCTTATCCCTTTACGGCTTCAGTTTTCCTTTCTAGCACTGACCACCTTCCAGTGGACTGTATGATTTGGTCACTGTATGATTTATCCATGAGCAGGGACTGCTTGTTCACGGCTACATGTTCAGCACCTAGGATTGCACCGGGCACCCTGGAGGCCCTCAGTCAATAATGAACCAGTGATAGCATCGTGAACTGAAAGACTCAAGATACAGGACAGGGATCGGTATAGCTCAGTGGTACAGTGCTTGTCTAGCATGCATGAGGCCCAGGATTTCATCCCCAGCCACAAAATAATAAAAAATAAAATAAACATAGCCGGGCGTGGTGGCCCACACTTGTAATCCCAGAACTTGGGAGGCTGAAACTGGAGGATCTGGGTTCAAGACCAGCCTCAGCTACTTAGTGAGGCCCTCTGCATCTTAGTGAGACCCTGTTTCAAAATAAAGAATAAAAAGTAGGGCTGGGGGTGTAGCTCGGAGATAGAATGCCCCTGGGTTCAATCCCCAGTACCGCAAAAACAAAAACAAAAACAAAAAACAGATGCAGAACAGTGTGCATAATAACCAGAGAGGAAAGATATAAATATATGGTGGGGCCACCACAATTTCGGGCATGACACACAGACCTGGCATGTGGCAGGAAATTCCAATGCACCCAACTGAGTTTCTAAAAATACTTTTTTTTTTTTCCTATGATACTGGGGATTAAACCCAGGGGCATTCTACCTCTGAGCTATGCCTCTAGCCCTTTTTATTTTGGGTTCCAAAACAGGTTGCTGAGGGTCTCGCTAAGTTACTGAGGCTGGCCTCAAACCTGTGATCCTCCTGTCTCCCAAGTACTGGGATTACAGGCATGTACCACTGCACCGGGCTAAAAAGATCTTCATGTCGGCTCTGCTGTTCTAAGACAGAGTGACTAGCCTCGGGAGGTATTCAGAGGCCGGCGGAGTCTGGTGTACGTGTGTGGGCAGGTGTTGCGGAGGTCATTCCAGCATGAGATGGGCCTCCACCATCTGCTCCAAGCCCTGGCTAGACACCCACCCTGCGGGACAAGGCGGGGGACAGGGCTTTGCGAGATCCACTGTGCGCTCAGCACCCTGCCTCGTCCTGATGCTGGGAGAGGCAGGCAAGGTCAGGTGCCCCAGCCTGGTACATCCGGATTCTCTGGTCCCAAGACTTCTCCCCACTGAAATAAAAGAACCATTCTGTCTTGGGACAGCTGGGGGCGGTGGCAGTTTCTGAGTCTGATAGTTTCCCTAGGAGCAGACGAAGTCATTTAAGTGAAGCACAGGTGGGGCAGGCCTGTGTCCAGGGTGGACTTCTCACAGACCCACAGTACTCTCTGCCAGGACCACCTGGAGCTGCCAGCCTAGAATGAGGACTGACTCTGTCACTTATCACTGGGAGGGGGTGACACTCCCATCTGCCATCCAGGAGGCCTGGTCTCTACCATGGAGCTAAGAAATCTAGCCGGGCGTGGTGGCGCACGCTTATAATCCCAGTACTTTGGGAGGCGGAGACCGGAGGATCCGGGTTCGTGGCCAGCCTCAGCTCGCGCACACTCGCGCGCACTGTCTCTCTCTCTCTCTCTCTGTCTCTGTCTCTCTCTCTCTCTCCTTAGTGAGGCCCTCTGCAACTTCGTGAGACCCGGTTTCAAAATAAAGTATAAAAAAATAGGGCCGGGGGCGTAGTGCGCAGGTAGAATGCCCCTGCGCTCAATCCCTGGTACCGCAAAAAAAAAAAAAATCATCAGCCTTTGAAACCTGGGTGAACCCCACCCTTCTTTTTATTTATTTATTTATTATTTATTTATTTATTTTACTGGGGATTGAACCCAGGGCATTCTAACTCTGAGCTATACCCCCAGCACTTTTGTATTTTTTGTTTCAAAACGGGGTCTCATTAGGTTGCTGAGAGTCTCCCTACATTGCTGAGGCTGTCCCCGAATCTGTGATCCTCCTGTCTCAGCCTCCCAAGTACTGGGATTACAGGCATGTACCACCATGCCTGGCATGAGCCCACCCTTCTTAAATCCACATAAGTTCAGGGCCGTCAGCATCCTGTCTCACTTGCCTCTGTGTCCCAGTCACCTCTGTGTCCTCATGCTAAGCCTCACACACAATAGGTGCTTAGTAAGTGGTTATTGTTGACTAACTCACATATGAAATAAAACCTAATCTTCTCAGTTCACAGATGAGTAAACTGAAACTCAGACCAGGGGAAAGGCCGCCAGAGTCTACCGCTGGCTGCCAGCAGAGCCGCCCTCCCACAGCCCAGGTCTCCCAAGCCCAGTGCTCTGCGGGGAGGTTTCCAGTTGAAGCCCCGACAAGAATCCCTGCCAGTCTCCCTTCCCCTGCAGCCCCAGCCCGTCCAGGCCTCTCCTTGGCAGACTCACCCAGCGAGAGCGAGTTGAGGATGATGCCGGAGAAAGTCATGCCCATCAGGAACCGGAAGACGCAGTAGGCGATGAAGGAGTCGAAATATGCCGTGGCGGCTCCTGAAACCGCCAGCTGCAGGTATGACCAGACCAGGGGGGCCTTGCGGCCCAGCCTGAGCCCAGGGAACGAGCACAGGCATTAGGCTTCTGGGAGGCAGCAGCAGCGGCCCAGAGGTAGCAGAGCTACCTGCTCCCCACCCTTCTGCCCTGGGTGGGGTAATCAAGGAGAAGCTGGGGCATCCATGAAAGCCACCCCTCAAAACAGAACGCGCAACTGCCAGGACCCAGGCACTGGAGGCTGAGGTTGGTCAGGGAGGGAGGGACATGGTGTGGAAGGCTGGAGAGGAAGAGATTTATTCCAGGTCGGGAAGGCAGGTGTGGTGGGTGGGGAGAGGGTCACTCGAGTGTTGCTGTGGCTGGAAGGACTCAGACCAGAACTCACTGAGCCCAGGTTGCAGGGGCAGGACCCAGGGAAACCGACTGCGGTGGGGAGGCTGGGTGGGGCGGGAGGGGCCAGGGCCAGGGTGGCAGGGTTAGGGCACGCTGGCCAGGGCGCTGCCCCATTGCAAATGAGGGCCTGGGACAGGGTGCACAGCCCTTGCTGGGCCAGGAGGGCAGCAAGCCAAGAAGGGGTGGGCAGCATTTCTTCACACACACCCCAGGACTCATTCATGGCTCACTCCTTCCCCCCTTCCTCTCTTCCTTCATCTGCATACTCCTTCACTCATTATTTCACAAACATTCATCTCAAAGTGACAGGCCTGAGCTCAGGGCTGGTGACATTCAGGACACTCTGGATAAGATACAAGCTCACGTGTACAAAGAGCAGGACATAGCTGGGCGTGGTGGCGCACGCCTGTAATCCTAGTACTTGGGAGGCTGAGACAGGAGGATTGCAGGTTGGAGGACAGCCTCAGCAAATAGACTCTCATCAACCCAGCGAGACCTTGTTTCAAAATGAAAATAAAATAGGGCTGGAGTTGTAACTCGAGGTAGAATGCCCCTGGGCTTAATCCCCATTGCCACAAAAAAAAAGAAAAAGAGAGAGAGAGAGAGAGAGAGAAAGGAAGGAAGGAAGGAAGGAAGGAAGGAAGGAAGGACGGACGAACAAGTAGGACATATGTGATGTGGGCCATGACAGCGCTACCGTGAGGAGCCTGAGACATGTAGCACAAAGAGGCTGTCTACAAGCCAGGCATGGTGGCACATACCTGTAATCCCAGTACTTGGGAGGCTGAGACAGGAGGATCTCAGTTCAAGGACAACCTCAGTGAGTAGTGAGACTCTCATCAACCTAGCAAGACCCTGTTTCCAAATAAGAAATAAAATCGGGCTGGGAGTGTAGCTTGGAGGTAGAATGCCTCTGGGTTCAATCCTCAGTACCACATACACACAAAAAATTGGAGGGTGAGTTTGGGGGGGACCGGGTGTGGGGAGGACCGAATTGGTGATGTATCTCAGTGGTTAGAGTGCCTCTGGGTTCAATCCCCAGTACTGCAAAAAAAAAAAAAAAGCCAGAAAGAGAGGATTTGAATGTTCTCACCACAAACAAATGATAAATATTTAATGTGATGGATACACTAATTATACTCATTGATCATTACGCAATATACAGATGCACTGAAGCATCACCTTGTACCCCATAAATACGTATAATTATTCTGTGTCAATCAAAAGTAAAAAGCTTAAAAAATAAAAATATCTCTGGTTGGAGACATAGAAACTGGGCTGCCCAGCCAGGCACAATGGTGCATGCCTATAATCCCAGGTACTTGGGTGGCTGAGGCAGGAGAATCACAATTTTTCTTTTTTTTTTTTTTGTGGTACTGGGGATTGAACCCAGAGGCATTCTACCTCCAAGCTACACCCCTGGCCCTATTTTTTATTCTTTATTTTGAAACTTGTCTCACTAAGTTGCGGAGGACCTCACTAAGTAGCTGAGGCTGCCGGGAACCTGCGATCCTCCTGTCTCAGTCTCCCAAGTACTGGGATTACAAGTGTGTATCACCATGCCCGGCAAGGAGGATCACAATTTTGAGACCCTGTCTCAAAACAAAAAAATAAAAAGGGCTGGGGGTGTAGTTTAGTGATAGAGCGCCCCTGGGTTCAATCCCCAGTACTTCTAAAAAAAAGAAGAAGAAACTGGGAGCACTGGTGCACACTTGTAATTCCAGTATTTAGGAGCTGAGATGAAGATTCAAGATTCAAGGCCAAACTCAGCAATTTAATGAGACCCTCAGCAACTTAGCAAGACCCTGTTTCAAAACAAAAAATAAAAAGGGCTGGGGGTGTATCCCGGAGGTAGAATGCCCCTAGGTTCAATCCCCAGTACCAAAAAGAAGCAGCAGCAGCAGGAGGAGGAGGAGGAGGAAGAGAAGCAACTGGGCTGCCACTGGATTCTCTGGAGGGAGGACTGGGTGGGAAAGGGGTGCTCCCCTCCTGCATGCTCTTCTGTACCTTTTGCAATTTTGAATGATGTGAATGTAATATATATATTACATTTGTAATATTCTATTACAAATACATGCGTAAACTTTTATAAAGAAAAACTGATGGAGAGGCCTGGGCTTTCCAGCCCTCGCTGGGCTGCTGGGACCCCAAAGGCTCACCTGTCTGCCAGGCTGCCGAACACAGCAGCGCCCACCAGCACCCCGGCCATGTAGATGGACTGAGCCAGGTCGCGGAGGGTGCGGGCCTCACACACCAGATCCCACTGCGAGGGGAGAGAGGGACGCCACGCTCAGCCTCGGCCTCGGGCAGCAGCCCCCCCAGGCCCCCAGCCCCCTCTGACCTCCATCACGATGGTGGACGGGAAAACGCTGCGGTCGTAGACCCAGCCGTCCCTGCAGCCCTCCGTGGCCGCCCCCTGGACAGAGGCGTTGGGGCTCAGAAGGGCCCACTGAGGCTCCTTGTAGCGCCGGCATGGCTCAGGGACCCCATGCTGGTCCAGGGGTATGGTGGCCCTCAGCCAGGCCCCCGAGTCGTTGGTGGCGGCCTCGGTGTGGTTAATGGGGCGCTGGCAGTGGTGGGGGGGCACGGCAGCCGTGAAGTTCTGCAGGAAGTTGTGGCAGGCCAGCAGGCCGCAGGGCAGGAGCAGCAGTGCTGTGTAGACGAGCTGGAAGCGGCCCACGCCGCCCAAGGCGTCCAGCAGGTCTGTGAAGGCCATGGCTGCCGCCTGACGGGAGCCCAGCCTGCCCGGCCTATGTAAAGGGGCTGGGGAGGGGCCCTGGGAGGTGGAGGATCAGGCCAGGGGTTAGGACCACAGACGCCTGTGTCCAGCAGCTCAGAGGAGTCTAGTTACACCTCCCAGGAGGCCTCGAGTGTCCCCACATCTGCAGGGCTCTCCTCCCCTAAGCACTCTCTCCAGGTCTCTCTCCATCTCTCACCTTCTGAGTTAGAAAATCTAGGGGTCCTGGAGGGCTGTCTCACAGCCCACCCCCAGATCTGCAGGCCCAGCCGCCCTGCCCTTGCTGGCAGGACCCAGCAGTGAGCACGGCATGGGCACCTTCTCTTTCCTTCAGAGGCCATCATGAGGTGTCGGGGGCCCCGACTCTGGACATGGCACATGGGACACAAGTCCTGTCACCAGGGAGGTGTAAGTACTCAGAGGGGGCGCCGGTAACCAGGACTGCTGGTCCTTCCCTCACTCCACCGGAAGTCAGGAACTTGGCTGCACAGGTGACACCTGGAAACTCCAAGTCTTAAAAATGCTCAAATCGGGCAGCAAGAGGAGCCCATTCTTAGCCTCAGACCCGGGGTCTCTGAAGGGTTAGACCCCCCAGGTCCCCCAAACCCACGGTGTTCCAACTTCCACGTCAACTGAAAAACCATCCCCGAGAACCACTGCGGCCTGAGCAGGAGGGTGGGCCCCGAACACCAGCCACCTCCGCCGCCCCCCAGCCCCTCAATGATGAGGACCGAGGCCCAGCAACACTGGCCTGGGGAATCTCAGTGAGTAGGTGGCACCTGCCAAATGCAAGCTCAGGATGGCAGAGGGCATGGGGCAGCCTGCCACTCAGGCGTGCAGGGGCCTTTACCTCCCAGTAGCCAAGGGCAGCACCCCCACCCCCAGTCTCCATTTGCACCTGCAGACACTGTCCTAGTGGGTGGCTGCCTGCTACCCCTGCTCTCCCCACCTCAGCCCACTCTTATCTCTGGTAGACAGCCAGCATCCCAGGGGGACTGGAGCCACTTATATAAGTTGCAGGTGTCTAGGTCACAGGGGCATCCCCACCCCCACCCCCAGAGGACTTGAGGGAGGAGGCTCTGGGGAGCTCCCCGGGGGGTCCGGTTTGTAATAAGTAGGGGTTTGGGTTTCAGCGGAGCTTTGGCATGGCCATTTTTTTTTTTTTTTGTACTGGTGATTAAACTTAGAGGCATTCTACCTCTGAGCTACAACCCCAGCCCTATTTTATTGATTTGGAAACAGGGCCTTGCTAAGTTGCTGAGGCTGGCTTCAAACGTGTGATCCCTCTGTCTAAGCCTCCCAAGTACTGGGATTACAGGCACGTGCCACCACACCTGGCTGCATGGCCAATTCTTGAAGGAAAGGCAGGGGTGAGACCTCCAGGCTTCAAGGGGGTGTGTGGGACCAGCTGGGCCACACGGGCAGCCCTCTCCCTGTGCCAGGCCCTGGGCCTCGTCCTCCCTGACCTCCTGGGGCTCCGGTGTCCAGAGCTCTAGCAGAGTGAGTGTGAGGCCACTAGCTGTCCCCCAGGCCAAGGCTTGCTGGTGCCCTCCCCTGCAGCAGGTCTGGGAGAAACACACTCAAGAGACAGATGTGGGGTCTTTTCCTTTATTATTTGGGGTTCCTCTGCATGAAAACATGGGACCTCCCCACCCCACCCTCAGTGCTTCTGTACCCCATAACCAGTATACCAGTCCCTGAAGAGTCCCCTTTAAAATCATCAATATAAAAAAGGACAGAAGGAGGGAGGGAAGGCCTGACCACTGTCCAGGCTGGGCAGCTCCTGGCTGGCAGGCAGGGCTGGGGAGGCGTGGGCTGCAGGGCAGAGGGGGCGCTGGCTTCTGCACAGGAAGGCACAGGCGATCCCAGCCCAGGGGCTCCCCCAGCGGGGAGGGGGCTCGCACGCCTGGATTGCAGACTGTGCGGAGCTAGTGGTTATAGTAGGCAGCTGAGGCCAGGTGGTTGGGAAAGGGGCGTGGCCTCTAGAGTGAGGGGAGGGGACACATCAGGATGGGGGGGCGGGTGTCTGGGACCCTCATCTTCCTGGCAGCCCAGCCCTGAGGCAGGAATAAGCAGAAGGCTGCCTTTCTGGCTTGGCCATGGGAGGTCTGGGAGGCCATTTTGAGCCCGTGGCTGGGGAGACAGGGAGGGCCACACAGCTCTGCCCAGAGCTGTGGATGGCGGTGGCCAGGAGGAGAGGGACAGGAGGACGAGGACGCCTTCGAAAGGCACTTGCAGCTGGCGTGGCCTGGTGTGGCGTGGCGAGAAGACGTGGCTTGGCAGATGAGGAAAGGAGGGAGCAGCCAGGGGGCTGAGCCCCACCTCATGCAAACATGGTGAGCTGTAACCACTGGGGAGAGGCAGGAGGGTGGGAGTGGCAGATATGGCCACTTGTTCTGTCCCCCTCCTCACCCGGACCCCAGCCCCGTGGCTCAGAACCCACCACCTCTCTGCTCCCTTTGAGGGACCCTCGCTGGGGGGCTGCTTGCTTACCCCCTCTACCCCTGGAAGAGGGGGCTGTGGGCTCCCCAGGGGCCTTTCCCTCCTGTTCCCTCCCCAGAGCCCAGATACCCCAACCCATCCTTCTGGAACTCCAGAACCCAGGCAGCCCCATCTTCAGGACTGGTTCTGACCCAAGAAGGGACAGGAGAACATGGGTCAGACAAAACCACCACCTCAAACTCTTCCACCAGGCCAGGGGGAGTCTCACCTTAAACAGGTCAAAGGTCACAACTCCATCCAGATCTGTATCCAGAGTTTTGAAAAATCCTGTGTGTTCAAGACGAAATAACGTGGGGCCGAGAACTTGGTGGGACATTTATGCACCCACCAAGGACTACCTGACTCCCCCCATCTCTCCACAGTCCCCCGAATGTCACTTTTTTTTCTTTTTGGTATTGGGGGGTTCAAACCAAGGGCATTCTATCTCTGAGCTACATCCCCAGCCCCCTTTCTAAAATTCTGAAATAGGGTCTTGCTAAGTTGCGGAGGCTGGCCTCAAACCTGCAATCCTCCTGTCTCAGCCTCGCAAGTACTGGCATTACAGGCAAGTGCCACTGTGTCCAGCTAGCTGTCACCCCTTAAAAGCTAGGAAGCAGTTCTTCCTGCCTGAGAGGCCTCCCCAAGCCCTCCCTCCCCTATTCTCCATGCACTCGGCCTCCAGGTGACCAGGCACAGGCACCCCAGACCTCAGCCTCCAGCACACGCCCATCGCACAGCCTGCACCTGCCATTCGCCCATCTGTGCTTTCCACCAGCTCAGGAGGGATGCATCTGGAACACAGCTGGAGGGCAGAACCCTCCAGAACCCTGTTGGGGACACTCACGGAACATGGTCTCCAGCCGCACCAGGCAGCACACGAAGTTGTCAAAGTCCACGGCCAGGTCGGGCTCAGAGTAGCGGGTGATGATGAGTTCGTACAGCTTCTTGTTGAGCTTGAAGCCTGGGGTGAGAGGGTGAGTGAGCGCCAGGGAGGGGCAGCGGCCCTGGGGACAGGGAAGGGCGGGCGGGCAGACAGCTCAGGGCCTTGTCTCTCCAGGTCAGGTCTGGGAGTCAGGAGCTGGCCAGAGAGGGCCCAGGGCGCTGACTTAGTTCCAAATGCCCTGGTGTCATCTTTCTTTCTTTTCTTTGTACTAGGGATTGAACCCCTAGGCATTCTACCTCCAAGCTATACACCCACCCTTTTTTTTTTTTTTTCTCGGTACTGGGGATTGAACGCAGGGGCGTTTTACCTCTGAGCTACACCCCCGGCCCTATTTTTTATCCTTTATTTCGAAACCGGGTCTCACGAAGTTGCAGAGGCCTCACTAAGTAGCTGAGGCTGGACCTGGATCCTCCGGTCTCCGCCTCCCAAGTACTGGGATTACAACCGTGCGCCACCACGCCTGGTTCACCCACCCCTTTTTATTTTTATTTTTTGAAACAGGGTCTCGCAAAGTTGCTGAGGCTGGCCTGGAACCTGAGATCCTCCTGTCTCAGCCTCCCAAGTACTGGGATTGCAGGCGTGCCCCACCACGCTTGGCTCCTGGCCTCATCTTTTATCTTTTTTTTTTTTGTGGTACTGTGGATTGAACTCAGGGGCATTCTACCTCCAAGCTATGCCCCCAGCCCTATTTTATTTTTTATTTTGAAAGAGGGTCTCACTAAGTTGTAGAGGGCCTCTCTAAATTGCTGAGGCTGGCTGTGAACCTGTGATCCTCCTGTCTCAGCCTCCCAAGTACTGGGATTACAGGTTTACACCACTGTGCCTGGCTCCTGGCCCCATCTTTAAGGCATGGGTGAGGCCCACTGCCCCTCCCTGGCTGTGCGGCCTGAGGTCGGTCCCTTTCCCTCTCGGAGTATTACTTTCTCACAGGCACAGTGGGAATAATAACAGACCCTATCCTTGCTAAACTGCAGCGAAGATGTTAGGAAAGATGCCGACAGCGCTTAGCTCAAGTAACCATGGGAAAAAGACCAAAGACGGTGCCCCTATGGTCCCCGGACAAGGGCCAATGCCCCAGGCCCCACAGGTGCCACTAGCCTTTGGTCCTCACCTGCAGACTCGATGGCCATCCGCATCTCGTAGGCACTCATGCTGCCTGACTTGTCCAGGTCAAACTTCCGGAAGATGGCCTGGGGTAGGGGACAGATGGTGAGGGCCAGACCCGGTCATCCAGCTCTCCCTGCCTGTCCCCAGGGAAGTTGAAGGTGGTCAGCTGCTGGGACATGTGGGCTCAGGGGTGGGAAGGGGGTCGCCTGCAGAGCCAAGGCGGAGGCCTGGCTGCCCCTGCTATGACTGCAGGGGAAGGGAGGGCCTGGCCAGGGGCCACCTACCAGGTAATTCCGGATGCGGTTCCACAGGATGTTGAACTCCACCAGGCCCAGCTTCCCATTGCCATCGCGCTGGGCAGTCATTAAGGAGGAAACTCCACAGCTTAGAGCTGGCATGTGTGAGGCGGCAGCTGGGGAGACTGGCCGCCAAGAAAGCAAGACGACCAGGAGGGGGCGAGCAGCAAGAGCCACGCGCAGCCGGCCACAGCCAGGCTCACGGTGGTCTCTAAACTGGGTGCAGAAACAGAACCAGCCCTAGGATCAACTGGGGACCCAGGCCTTGCTCCACCTGCCACTTGACACAGGCCTGGGCCTCAGTTGCCCCTTCCTGAACAGCTCAAAGATGCCCCAAGAAGGCATCTGGTGTGTCCACATCCCTCCAGCTTTGTCCCATTCTCTGTGCTGCTCCTGGGAAACCCAGCCCCTTTCTCACGCCCACATCCCCTAACCCTAAACGCCATCGGGGGCGCAGTAGATGGAAGGATACATCCATGAGGTTCACCATGCTGCGGCACGACTCCAGGCTGAAGCCCTTGGTCCGCAGGTCTTTGTCTGCAAGAAAAACCAGTTCCAGCACCTCAACCCAGTGAGCTTCCCGGGCCTGCCTCGTGCTGGGAGCACTGGGCGGCTGGAGGCGGGTGGGGCGGCTGGAGGCCGTGGGTGCAGAGTCCAGTGGAGTAAGTGGCAGTGGAGCTTTCGTCAACAGATACAGTGAAAAGTTTTGTTTTTTTGGTATTGGGGATTGAACCCAGAGGCATTCTACCTCCAAGTTATACCCTCAATCCAATTTTATTTATTTGGAAACAGGGTCTCACTAAGTTGCAAAAGGCCTCACTAAGTTGACAAGGCTGGCTTCAAACCTAGGATCCTCCTGTCTTAGCCTCCCTAGTACTAGGATTACAAGTATGCATCACCATACCCAGCTAATTATTATTTTACTTTTTATTTTTTGGTACTAGGGATAAAACCCAGGGGCACTCTACATTTGAACAGAATCCTAGCCCCCCCTTTTTTTTGGAACTAGGATTTGAATCCAGGGGCATTCTACCTCTCAGTTACACCCTCAGCCCTATTTTGTTTTTTATTTTGATAACATTTTTTTGTGTGTGTGGTACTGGGGATTGAACCCAGGGGCATTCTACCTCTGAGCTACATCCCCAGTTCTACTTTTTATTCTTTATTTTGAAACAGGGTCTCACTAAGTTGCAGAGGGCCTCACTAAGTAGCTGAGGCTGGCTGCGAACCTGTGATCCTCCTGTCTCAGCCTCCCAAGTACTGGGATTACAAGCATGCGCCACCATGCCTGGCTCAACATTTGTGTGTGTGTGTGTGTGTGTGTGGTACTAGGGATTGAGCCCAGGGGCATTCTACCTCTGAGCTACACCCCAGCCCTATTTTATGTTTAGTTTGAAACAGGGTCTCACTAGGTTGATGAGAGTCTCACTACTTGCTGAGGCTGTCCTTGAACCTGCAATCCTCCTGTCTCAGCTTCCCAAGTACTGGAATTACAAGTGTGCACCACCCCGCCTGGCTTGCTTTTTATTTTGAAACAGGGTCTTGCTAAGTTACTGCCTACTGCCCTCAAACCTACAATTCTCCTGTCTCAGCCTCCCAAGCGCTAGGATTAGGCATGTGCCACTGCACCCAGCTTAGTGAGGCCCTTAGCAACTTAGTGAGACCCTGTTTCAAAAGAAAAAATAAGAGCCGGGCGTGGTGGCGCACGCTTGTAATCCCAGTACTTTGGGAGGCGGAGACCGGAGGATCCGGGTTCGTGGCCAGCCTCAGCTCTCTCTCGCTCTCTCTCTCTCTCCCTGTCTCTCTCTCTCTCTCTCTCTCTCTACCTAGTGAGGCCCTCCGCAACTTCGTGAGACCCAGTTTCAAAATAAAGGGCCGGGGGTGTAGCGCGGAGGTAGAACGCCCCTGGGTTCAATCTCCGGTACCGAAAAAAAAAAAATAGGGCTGGGGGTGTAGCTCACAGGTAGAATCCCCCTGGGTTCCATCCCCAGTACCACACACACACAAAAAAAAGGAAGGAAGGAAGGAAAGAGGGAGAGAGGGAGGGAAGAAGGGAGGCGGAAGGAAGAAGGAAGGAAGGAAGGAAGGAAGGAAGGAAGGAAAATGGAGCAGGGCAGGGTCTGATGCAGGCCACGGGGGTCAGCGGAGCTTCCAGAGCAGAACGGGAGGGAGAGCTGTTCGGGGGGCGCTGGTCCCCAGGTGCGGCCAGGCTGGAGGAGGGGGACGAGCAGGGCGGCTGCTGCCTTTAGCTGCACGCACGGTGGGCGGTGGAGAAGTGAGTCATGCTCTGCTTCCCAAGCCGCTCGGCCTGGCCTGGGGTGTGTCTTTGGGAAGAAGGGGTACCTTTTCCTTGGCACTAGGTGCGGGCAACTGGCTCTGCCCCAGCCTGCATGGCTGTCCTTCTAACCCCAGGAGGACACAGAGCTCAGGCAGGATAACGGGGTGCAGCAGGCAGCATAGGAGTCTGGGATGGAAGTGGTGGTAAGCTGGGCTTGGAAAGCAAGTGGAGGCACCCCCAGCCACACAGATCCAGGCGCGGGGTTCAGTTCCATGTGCCGGCAAAATTCTGGACTTTGATACTTGGAGGAAATGAGGCACAGGACACGGGGAGAGAAGTTGTTTGGGCCCTCACGTTTGCTGATGATCCTGTTGAGGATGGTCTGTAGCTCTTTGACGCTGATCTCCAGATCCTGGGGGAAGAGGGAGGATGGCACCAGCCCTGGAAGGACCGCCCTCCACCTTGTACCCCCACCCCACCCCTGCCAGGCCCCGGCCTACCGCCCCTGCCAGCTGCCTGAAGAGGGTCTTGAAGTTCTCGTCGATCTCCTCTTCAGAGAGCACTTGCTGGAGGGAGGAGGGAGGAAACAGGTGAGGGCTGCCCAGCCTGCCCGTGAGGACAGCTGCCTGAGGTAGCTATGGCGGGACCACTCATGGGCCACATCACCTCCTGAGCCTCACTCTCCTACCATGTAAGATGGGGGTCTTGCCCCTTGCCCAGGACTCTTGGGGCCCAAGGGGGATAGATACAGTTCAGCTCAGTGATGAAAGGTAAGAGTTTGGGCCCCTGCTGTACGACCTCGGGCAAGTTCCTCTACCTCTCTGATCTTTTTTTTTTTTTTTTGCGATACTGGGATTGAACCCAGGGACACTCTACCTCCAAGCTACTCCCCCAGTCCTATTTTTATTCTTTTTTTTTGTGGTACTGGGGATTGAACCCAGGGGCTTCTACCTCCGAGCTATACCCCCAGCCCTATTTTTTATTCTTTTTTGAAACACGGTCTTACTAAGTAATAGAGGGTCTCACTAAGTAGCTGAAGCTGGCCGCAAATCTGCAATTCTCCTGTCTCAGCCTCCCAAGTCCTGGGATTACAAGCGTGAGCCACCACACCCAGCTTTACCTCTCTGATCTTGAATTTCCCATTCAGAGAGGATATCGCGACAGAACCCAGACAGGGGGGTTGTGGGGAAGAAATGAAACTCAGGTGAAGTGCTGAGCACAGCCCCAACACAGGTGAGAGCTCAGGCCCTGTGCTATTATTATCACATGTCCTATGCAAACTGTAAAGTCATTTTGCAAACTGTAAAGTGCTGGGCACATGCGGGATTAGCACTGCTCTATGATTCCTATCAGGAGATCTATCCTGCCAGCCAGAATTCAGGGACAGGACACCCAGGTCCCTACCATAGACCGAGGGGTGAGGGAGGGAGGGAGATGGCGCCGGTGGGGGTGGACCACGCACCTCGTCGGGGAGGTTGGCCTGGATCTGGTCATCCAGTTCTCTGCAGAGTGGGGAGAGAGAGGGGTCAGCGGGGTTGTGGGGGGCCTGGTGGGGGAGGTGGGAGAGGGCGGTGGGGGCACCAGCCGTCACTCACTCAGTTCCGGCTCTCTTCTCTGAGAAGAAGCGCAGCACGAAGTCGCCCTCCTTGTTGGGCTCGAAGGTGGAGGGGACCACCACGTACTCCCCGGGCGGCAGGCGGAAGCGGGTGCTCACCTCCCGCAGGTTGATGAACTGCTCGGAGCGCGCCCGAGAAGAGTTGGCCAGGAAGAAGTCGCGCTTCAGGTGCACGGCCGGCTGGCCCACCAGCTGGCGGAGGGAGGAGGGGATGGGTGCGGTGCCTGCTCAGCCCACCTCGGGGGCCACCCTGCACCCAGAGCCAGGCCCAGGCCCCAAGGGCCACGGAGCTGAGTCAGGGCTGTCACTCAGCCTGTGTGACCCTGATGAGTCACTTCTGAGGAACAGCTGAATGCAGATAAGGCAAGTGAAAACACCATGGCGCCACGTAAATGACACCCTCGTGGTCATTATTATTGTTATTATAATTATTATTATTTGTAATGCTGGGAATTCAACCCGGGGGCATTCTACCTCTGAGCTACACCCCTAGATCTTTTTAGTTTTTGCTTTGAAACAGGGTCTCGTTACGTTGCTGAGAGTCTCGCTAAGTTGCTGAGACTGTCCTCAAAGCTGCGATCCTCCTGTCTCAGCCTCCCAAGTACTGGAATTACAGGTGTGTGCCACCATGCCCGGCTACATTCCCATCTTTATGACTTGGAGTGTTCCAAGGTCAAACACTGCAGGGCACCTGCCAGGTGGTGCCTCCTTGACTGCTCAAGAGGGCCCTGGAGGCGGTGCTGGTACACCCATTTGACAGACACAAACGCAGAGGCTCAGAGATTGAGCAGCTTGCTGATGGCTGCAGGCCACTCAGTGCAGCCAGCATTTACTCGAGGTGACTAAGACAGGCAGAGCCTCGTGTGTGTACATGTCTAGGAAAGGCTCTGGGGACCAGGGTTCAAATCCAGCCCTCCCTCACTACCTGCTCTGACCCTGGGGACAGCAGTGACCGCTCTGCCTGCTGAACAGTCATGAGGAAAGCACTTTCCAGGCAGTAAAACCGGGTGACGGCTCCACTCTGCGGGGGCGGGTTTGCCACCATGCTTTCCCGGGTGTGCTCAGGGGCAGGTGGATCCGGGTGAGTCAGGAGCCACACCTACCTCTGGAGGGACCTGCAAGAGAGACAGGGGAAGGGAGAGATGCGTTTGTCCCAGGCACAGGGCAGGGTGTATGCTTGGCAGAGGTCCAGAGTTCTTAGACAGGAGGGACAGGATGAGGAGACAGGAGGCAGGCCTTGGGGCCTGGGGCCAGTGATGACCCAGACCCAGCCCCACACAGACAGCGCTCCGGGATGGAGGGCCCAAGCAGGGGTCTCTTTGTTCCTGGCACATCCTGGGCCTCAGCCCTAAATTGGAGCCTCTAGAACAGCTGCCAGGGTGGCCAACCACAGTGCCCTATGGCTCAGGGACATCAGAGGCCACACCTGCCTGCTTGCTGCCTGGGGATATGGACATGGGCCAAGGCTGTGGCCTTCCTTTACCCCTGCTGGCCAAGTAGATCTAGAAGTTTCTGTCCCTGTCTTGAACAGTGTGTGAAGCAGGGCAGGAGGCCTCCCTGTCCTGCCCCTCCACGGCCAGCCTCTGCTCACACACTTCTGAGTCGGGGGCTCCCTGCCCTGGCCCAACTTATTTCTGCAGATGAGCCAAAGTCTGGTCCCAGAAGCTGCCACCCACATCAGCCAAGCCAGTTCCTTCTTCCTGAGAGCAACATCCCACCCTCTGAATATGAAGGTGAATTCTAGAACCTTCCCTTCCTAGAGACGACCACCTTCCTCGCCTCCCCCATGCCTCAGAAGATGCTTTTTGGTCCCTGTCTGCAACACAAGGATCCAGCAGGTGCCTCCGGGTGAGCGAAGGGCAGCCGGGAAGCAGCCTCGCGCGCCCCCTAGCGGAAGCTCGCCCGCGGTGCGCGGAGCCTGACCGGCTCAGCGCCATCCCCGGGGGTCACTCACCTCGTAGACCGCGAAGCCGATGGTCTCCATGTCCCGGCCGAAGCGGCGCTCCCGGCGGCGGTGCTTCTGCATGAGGGCCAGCACGAAGCTGCAGCCCGACTCGCGACTCCCGTAGTCATCTTCGTCGTCCACCTCATCCAGCCGGATCTTGAACTGGGGGTTCACCCAGAAAGTGGCTGCAGGAAGACAAGGGTAGGGATCAGAGGCAGGGAAAGCAGAGCGGCTCCCCAAGCCTCACCCCCACGTGACCATTCCTTCATTCAACACACTTAACTACGTGCCCATTGTGTGCCAGGTGACAGGCTACGCAGCGGGGACAGACCAGAAGGGGAGGGGTTAAGGATGAACAAGTCGGGTGAAGCCGGGAAGAGGCTGGGAAGCGCGAGCCAGGGAGAGGGAGATCAAGAGCAGAGGCGGGAAGAAGCCTGCACGTCCGTCCCGGGGGCTGCCGGGGTCTGGTGAGGCTCCAGGGAGCCCGGGGGATTCAAGGAAGTGGCAGAGGTGGCAGGAGTATATGGGGGAGGCGGGTTACGGTGAATCGGTTGAATCACACAGCAAAAGGACCAGAACGTAAGAGAGAAAGCAAGAGGTCCCACAGGAGGCCACAGAGAGGCAGCAAAGGATGCCGGGCTCTTGGCTCTTGCATTTCTGGCAGTTCAGTGATTTAGCTGCCTGAACAAGCTTTACTAAAACAACCAAGGCTGCATAAGACACGCAAAACTTTTTGTTTTTTTTGGGGGGGGGTCTGGCACTGGGGATTGAACCCAGGGCATTCTACCTCTGAGCCACACCCCGGCCCTATTTTACTTTCTTTGAAACAGGGTCTTGCTAAATTGCTGGGACTGGCCTCGAACCTGTGATCCTCCTGCCTCAGCCTTCCAAGCAGTAGGATTACAGGCATGCGCCACCACACCTGGCTGCAAAACTTCTTTTTAAAGGCACTAATAAGTTGGGCGTGGTGTTACATGCCTGTAATCCCAGTATTTGAGAGGCTGAGACAGGAGGATTGCAGGTGTGAGGCCAGCCTCAACAATTTAGTGAGACCCTGTTTCAAAATAAAAAATAGCTGGGTGTGGTGGTGGCACACACCTATAATCCCAGCACTTGGGAGGCTGAGACATAAGGATCACAGATTCTAAACCAGCCTCAGCAATTTAGCAAGCCTCTCAGCAATTTAGTGAGACTCTGTTTCCAAGTAAAAAATGAAATAGAGCTGGGGGTGTAGCTTGGAGGTAGAATGTCACTGGGTTCAATTCCCAGCATCACCACCAACAACAAAAAAAGTAGGATGAGGCCGGGTGTGGTGGCGCACGCTTGTAATCCCAGTACTTGGGAGGCTGAGACAGGAGGATCCGGGTTCACGGCCAGCCTCAGCTACTTAGTGAGGCCCACCACAATTTAGTAGACCCTGTCTCAAAATAAAGAATAAAAGATAGGACTGGGGGTGTAGCTTGGAGGTAGAATGCCCCTGGGTGCAATCCCCAGTACCGCAAAAAA
>PVJS01037691.1:0-19777 GCA_004027185.1 Glis glis
CCCTGGTACCGCAAAAAAAAAAAAAAAAAAGGGCTGGAGGTGTTGCTCAGAGGTAGAACACCCCTGGATAACCACAAAATAAGAAAGAAAGAAAGAAAAGAATTGTCAAATACTATGAACAACTCACCAAGGAGATAGAGCAAAAATTATTAACTTTACAGATAGCCTAATAAATGGACATTCAAATGGCTCCAAGATATTCTTTATAGCCAACTAACCCAAAGTGAAACCTTATATGGTTGTGCAGGTGGACTAAGTAGTATTCAGGCTCTGCTCCAAGGGAGTGCAAAGTGGGAGACTTGTGGCAATATATAGCAATCAATTTTATAATGTGCATAGGCTTCAATTCTGAGCGCCCACATTTAGGTGTTTACCAAGGAAGTAATTGAGATATGTAAAAAGATTTAGCTATGAGCCGGGCATGGTGGCGCACGCTTGTAATCCCAGTACTTGGGAGGCTGAGACAGGAGGATCGCAGGTTCACGGCCAGCCTCAGCTACTTAGTGAGGGCCTCCACAACTTAGTGAGATCCTGTTTCAAAATAAAGATAAAAAATAGGGCTGGGGGGGTGTAGCCCAGAGGTAGAATGCTCCTGGGTTCAATCCCCAGCACCGGAAAAAAAAAAAAAAAGATTTAGCTATGAGACTGTTTTCAATAGTCAGAAATGGAGGGAGGAGGGGAGAATGTGCAACAGTAGGGAATTAGGTTGAATCGTTTAGTTCACTTACAAAATGAAGTCAAGTGCACTCATTTAAAATAATCTTGTAGAATCCAGGTGTGGTGGTGCATGCCTATAATTCCAGTATTTGGGAGGCTGAAACAGGAGGATCGCAGGGTCGAAGCCAGTCTTGGCAATTTAGCAAAGCTCTCAGCAACTTAGTGAGACCCTGTTTCCAAATAAAAAACATAAAATCGGTCTGGGGATGTAGCTCAGAGGTAGAATGCCCCTGGGTTTAATCCCCAGCACCGTAAATAAATAAATAAATAAATGAATAACAAATAAATTTTGTAGAAATACAGCCATTGACATAAAAAGACATGCATGAATATGGAGTATTATTTTTTTTTTAATATCTAGTAAGGAACAAAACCCCACACCATCACCCCACAGACACCCAGAAGGTTGTCAAGCAGAGTGTTCATAACCATTATTCCTAGGTGGATTTTATTGCCTTCTTTATGTTTGCTTGTATGTGTGTGTGTGGCAGGGGGGAAGGTACTAGGCATTAAACTCAGGGGTGTTGTACCCCCAAGCTACACCCCAGGCCCTATTTTATTTTTTATTTTGAAACAGGGTCTCACTAAGTTGCTAAATTACTGAGCCTGGCCTTGAACCTGCAATCCTCCTGTCTCAGCCTCCCTAGTACTGGGATTACAGGTGTGCACCACCACGCCTGGCTACTTGCGAACTCTTGATATAAGCAGGTAGGGTATCTTGACAGTAGTTAAAACCACACATTCTGAAGCCAGGCATCCAACTTTGAGTCCAGTACCATCTTCAGGGAAAGGGCTGTGGTCCCCCCAAGTTTTCTCATCCATAAAATGGGGTCTGAAACAGTCTCTGCTGTGGAGAGGATTACATGGGGTGAGCCTTGACAGTGTTAAGTGGGGGCCTAAGACAGACACAGCAAGCATTCCAGAACTGTTAGCTAGCATTATCGTCGAGGGGCAAAAACAATCAAAGCACAGAAGTTTATTCTTCATTTAAAAAAAATGGCATTCCTTGCCAGGTGTGGTGGTGCATGCCTGTAATCCCAGTACTCAGGAAGCTGAGACAGGAGGATCCCAGGTTCGAGGCCAGTGTGTGGTCATTTAGCAATGTTGTACCGCATGTTTAGGACAAAGGGTCCGAGACCAGACTCAATTAAGGCGGGAAGCATTTATTACCGTGGGGCCACCACTCTCCAGCAAGTGAAAATGGCCGCCACTTGCACAGGTCACTGGTTCCTTTTATAGAGGGCAAGCAGAGTTTGTGGGGTATGCTCTAAATCGGCCAATCATAGTAAATTTTCCTTATTTAGAAGTAAGGAGGTAGGTCTAGGGGCGTGGGCTGAGCACCCAGGCAGGAGTCTGAGCTGGTCTGGGCGGAAGTGACGCTTCACCGGAAGTCCGGTCTGCGCTGGCAGGCCGGAGCCCAGAGCTGCGGGCTGTGGGCTGCCAGGCGTCGTCCTAGGGGCGATAAGGGCAGGAACAGGTTTTGTCCTTGGGGCGGTAAGGGCAGGGAGTTTAATTTTAGGGTAGAAAACGGGGCTAAAAAATTACCTTTAGGGCATGTCATCACAGCAAGATGCTTGCAAATTATAAAATGAAAAGAGGTACGGTTGTCACTCAGAGGCAGAACACCCCTGGATTCAATCCCCAGTACCCTTAAAAAATAAAAATAAGTAAGTAAGTAAATTACATTCCTGCCTGCAATGAACCAAATGTTACGTCGTCCCCCTCATACTCCTGTGTTGACATCCTAATCCCCAGGTGTTAGGAGGTGGGATCTTGGGGAAGTGATCAGGTCATGAGGGTGGACTTTCATGAATGACATTATGAAAGGGGCCCCAGAGAACTCTCTCGCCCTGAGCCTTCCCCCCCCCCCCCCCCGTGAGCACACAACCCGGAAGGGGGCCCTCACCACAGCCCGGCCATGCCGGCAGCCGGGTCGTGGACTTCCAGCCTCCAGCCCAGGAGAAACAAGTGAGCCGTGCTCGTGAGAGGATCCAGAACCCACTGAGCCGCTGCCCTGCTCAAGCGGCTGGAGCTGGTGTATGGGCTCTTTCCGGCCTAGCCCTGCTGTCATCTGGGGAGGAGTTTGTCAGGTGAGTTCCTCCGCTTGTCTGCACCTTCATTTGTGTAAGACTCAATTGTCCCCAGGGCCAGAGTGTGGGGAGGTGCCTGGAAACCGGAGCCTGTTGAACAGGGCAAGCTGTCCTCGGCAGATGTCAGCCCGGCCACCGCCCTCCAGTGTGAGATTCCACATGGGAAGTCCAGACCCTGCTCCACTTCCTGGACGCCCCTTGGGGCACCTTCCTGGGTCATGCCAGGATCACTTCCTCCTGCACTGCTCCCCACTTCTGCTCAGAGCTTGGAGCTGTTCTGTCCTCCAGCTTGTGGGGAACTCAGTCCCCTTTGTTGGTTCTCAGAGTGTTAAGAGGATTCTTGTGTTTTGTTTTTCTGGGGTGCTGGGGATGGAACATAGGGCCATTCTACCTCCAAGCTGCACCCCAAGCCCTTTTTATTTTTGAAACAGGGACTTGCTAAGTTGCTGAGGATCTTGCTAAGTTGCTGAGGCTGGCCTCCAACCTGTGATCCCCTCAGCCTTCCAAGTACTGGGATTACAGGCATGCAACACCATGCCCACTTGTTTTTAGTTGCTCTCAGGAGCAAAGCCTCGCCATCTGTTTTCAGGACAGCCTTCTGGCTGCTTCAGGACATTTGAGGTGTGGTGACATACTGAGATCACCAGGTAATGCAGAGCTTAGACTCTCCCAAGAGAGCGTGTGACAAGGCTCCTGGCCCAGGGGCTTGTGGAGAGTCGCCTCCTGGGAACCAGCACAGGGTCCTTCCCCATCACCTGGACATGGTTTGGGGACCCTGGGTTTATATTTTAGGGGCTACAGCTTTCTCTGAAATTGTAAATTATCTCCTCGATCTGTGTGAATATAAATAGTGTAATTCATAAATCACTTCATTCACTTTTTTTAAAAAAACAGCTCTGTGGAGATCTAGTTCATGTCATGAACTTCGCCATTCGGGGTCACTTTCAAGTTTTCATTCACGTGAACTTTTGAGCAGAACTGCATGTCACGGTTAATGATGGGGAGGAGGAAGACGACTCCCAGCCTGGCCCCTGGGTCAGGTGAATTAGGACCAGGGAGGACTGAGGGCAGTAAGCGGTGGTGGCCCCAGACCCCCCACCACCTAGGATTCCAGTCTCGTCCTACAGCAGGAACGCGGGAGCCCACTGATGACCGATATTTGACTGGAGTTCCTGTTAGGGAAACATTTGGAACCCCGACTGCTATTTTCTAGGTTTCGTTTAGATAGAGGCCCAGTAGCCTCCGCTTTAATTTGCTTTGTGTATGAAAGGCTCAGCAGGGTTGGGCTTCCAGTTATGCAGTTGGGAAGCTGGGGTATCCACTAAAATTCAGGGGTAGGGCAAAATGATCTCCTTTGTTTTTACTTTCCTCATGCTTACAACTGAGGGGAAACGCCCAATGTATTCCATGCATGAACATTTTTAAATGACATATAAGGGGATCACTTCCCAGTTTCTGGAACAATCTTAAATGCAAGTGCTTGTGCTCAGGTTACTCTGATCCTGCCCTGGCTGCTCTCAGCAAGGACGCATGGAGGGCTTGCCTTTGGCTTTCTTCTTTGCGGCCATCACCGCCCTAGGGCCAGACCCTGATGCACACCCTGGGGGCTGTCCTGATTCTGTCAGGGGAGGTCGAGCCCCTCTGATTACTGACCCTCAGGAAAGCAGAAAGAGTGGGAAGGGGGCTGGACTTGGCTGGCTTAAGAAGAAAGAGAATCTATTCTGATGAGGGAGGGAAGGAGGAACATTCCAGAGGAAAGAGCAAAAGATACTGGAGTATCTTTTGTATCTTTTGTAGAGTGATAACTCTACAGCAGATCCCTTCCTTCCTTCCTTCCTTCCTTCCTTCCTTCCTTCCTTCCTTCCTTCTTCCCAGTGCTGGGGATCAAACCCAGATCTCATACATGCTAGGCAAACACTCTACTGAGCTCTGCCCCAGCCCCAGCAGTGGTTCTTCACTGAGGTGATATTTTTTAATCTTTTGTTGGTGCGTGGATACTGTACATCATAATGAGGTTCATAGTGATACATTTGAAGTGCCAAGTTCATGATCCCACCAAAGACCACCAGGGAGCCGATTCCGATGCAAAACACACGAGGGTCATTTATTCAAGCTCGAGCTTGGGCTCCTACCATGCACCAACGCAGTGGTCACAGGGAGAAGCCCCTTGCTCTCCGAGAACAAAGCTTTTATCCCCCAAGGAGGCAGCCCACCCCACCTTTACATTGATAGGCTAGTTTAAAACATAAGCTTGTTGGCTTTCTCTGGTTGGTTTAATTTTCACGCCTTAGGTAAGGGTCATCATTAGGGAAGCCTTAACCTTATATGGTGGCCTTTTAGCCGATTGGTTGGGCCCACGCTACCTTCCCTAGGAATGTCCAGGATGGGAAGGGGCCTTCTAAACCCAGGTGTGCTTGACACCGTTTGGCTGTTTCTAGGGGTTGCTAGGGACAAGATCAGATTAGCATACTTGATGGTTTCTACAGGGTGTGGGGCAATCAGGCTATAGGAACTTAACTTCTAGAAAACAGATACTTAGGCCTGCCTATCCTACTTAAAGCTTTAACTAAAGCCTGTCATGACTTTATTTTGGCTCTTCACATTCATACATGCGCACAATGTCACTTGGTCTGCTTCCCTCCCCACATCTCTCCCTCTCCTCTCCCTCCCTGTACATGATAGATTCATAGTGATAGATTCGTATATGTGCATAACATTATTTGGTCTGTTTTCTTCCCCAAACCGCCCCATTCCCTCCCTTCCTTCCTCCAGGGATCCTCTTCCACTACTTTACTGGTCTCCTCGCTTTCACGAGGTCCCTTTTCTTTCCCATTTTCTCTCTAGCTCCCACATTTGAGAGAAAACATGTGGCCCTTGATTTTCTGAGTCTGGCTGATCACATTTGGCATAATGTTCTCCTGAGCTGGGGTGATTTTTGCACCCTAGCAGACATTGGGGAATGTCTGGAGACAGGCACACACACACACACACACACACACACACACACACACACACACCTCGTATCTATAGATGCTGCTAAACATCCTCCATTGCACAGAATACCCCCCACCCAGCAGAGAATCATCCAGCTCAAAATGTCACTGTGCGAAGGCTGAGAAACCAGCCCAGCAATGAAACTGAATGTCTACAAGCCCACTGTGTTCTTCAGTCATCCAAGTGGGCTTCTGATTTTAGCCTTTTTAAACAAGAGTGGGCAATCATCAATCAGAAGACATTTGAAGAAAGCATCTAACATGAATGATAGTGAGCAGAACACACAGAGAAAAAGCAACTTCAGTGAAACAGTTGGTACAGGGAGAGGAAGGGAGAGAGAAAACACAATCCTAACGCCATGAGACGGAACAGGACACTATTAAAAAGGGACGGTACAAAACAAACAAGAGCTCTTGGAAGTTAAACATCGATAGCAGAAACGGAAGACACTGAAAATCTTGGTAAAATCTTCCAGAAAGCAAAGTAAAAATCAGAGATAGAATATGGGAGAGATAATATAAGAAATTAGGGGGCCAATCCAGCTGCCAAGCAGGATCTGGGGCTACAGGACCTTAGGGTATAATCGTGGGAAGCAGAGACAGAGGTCAAAGGTCAGAGGGAGAAAGGATCAGAGCCAGGCACTGCAGCTGGGTGGGGCTGGGACACACACACGCGCATACACACATACACGCGTGCACACACACACACGCATACACACACGCATACACACACAAGCATACACACACGCCCATACACACACATGCACACGCAAGCATACGCACACACGCATACACACATATACACACACACATACACACACGCATACACACATGTGTGCGTGAGCACACACACATACACACACATGCATACACACCACACGCATACACACACGCACACACATGCATAAACACACACATACAAACATGCATACACACGCGCGTGCATGTACATACACATACACACATGAGTACATACACACACATACACACGCACATGCATACACACACACACACACACACACACACACACACACACACTGTTGTACTTGGCCACGCCCCCAGGGATCTGCCTGGCTCCAGAGCATGAGATCTGGGGGGATATTTTACTTTTAAACCATAACTGAGTCCTAACCCCTAGTACCTCAGAATGTGACCTTTCTTTGGGAATAGGATCTTTACAGAAGTAACTGCATTAGCCAGGCATGGTGATGCACGCTTGTAATCCCAGTACTTGGGAGGCTGAGACAGGAGGATCACAGGTTCGAGGACAACCTCAGCAAGTAGTGAGACTCTCATCAACCTAGCAAGACTGTGTCTCAAAATAAAAAATAAAATAGGGCTGGGGGGTGTAGCTTAGAAGTAGAATATCCCTGGGTTCAATCCCCAATACCACCACCAAAAAAAAAAAAAGTAACAGTAACCGAGTTAAAATGAGGTCATTAGGTTGTGTTCTAATTCAGTATGTCTGGTGTCCTTATAAAAAGAGAGATTTGAGCTGGGCATGGTGGCACACACCTGTAATCCCAGTATGTGGGAAGCTGAGATGGGAGGATAGCAGGTTTAAGGCCAGCCTCAGCAACTTAGTGATACCCTTGGCAACTGAGCAAAATCCTGATTCAAAATAAAAATAAAATAAAAATAAAAGGGCTGGGGGTGTCACTTGGAGGCAGAATTCTCCTGGGTTCAATCCCCAGGACCAAAATAAATAGATAGATAGATAGATAGATAGATAGATATTTAGACACAGAGACACATATAGAAGGAAGACCATGTGAAGTAAGAAGACGGCCGTCTACAATCCCAGGAGACAGGCCTGGAGCAGATTCTCCCTCACAGCCCTCAGGAGCAACAAAGCCTGTGGGCATCCTGACCTGACCACGAGGGAGTGTGATCTTATGGGACCACCATATGCTGTCCGTTGTTGACCAAAACACTGTAGTGTGATGCAGGACTGTAATCTGTTACAGCAGCTGTAGCAAACTAATGCTCTGGATGAGAGAGCAAAATCCTCCTCCTACACGGGGAAGTTCACAGGTAACACCTGACATGGAAACATCACAAGTAGCTGGGGAAGCGGTTCCTTAGAGATAGAAAGGCAAAAGCAGAAGAATCAGATGAAAGAGTTCCGTGGAATTGCCCCTGGGGAGAGGAAAATGAGAGGGCAGACCATCCCTGTTGTTTGTTAAAACTCTTGTAGAACTATTTGGTAAAACAGATGCTCAGATGCCTTTGATAAAAATGGAATTGGAAGAAATTAAAGGGAAGGAAGGATGGCAGGGAGGAGGGAGGAAGACCCACATGGCTTTTACAGCTGCTGCTGCCTGGTTCCTGGCTGAACTGTGCCCCCTGACCACTGAGCCAGGGGGAAGCAGGGGGTAGAGGCGGCAAATGTCTGCATCAACCCCGGTGGGATGCTCCGTCCTCCCAGGTCGCAAGGTTTCCTGTTCACCTCCAACTAGAGAAGTGATGTCATCAGGAGTAAATGAACCACATGGGTTTCTGCAGGCTTGCCCCCGTGAGGGGAGCTTGATTTAGGTTTCTGATGCAGCCAGCCTACATAACAGTGCAGAGAGATTTCCAAGGATAATGAGTTTATCCAGGAGCCGTATTGTAATGGGGATATGTATGGTATAATAAACTGTTATGGTTAGGGTAGAGAATGTCCCCTGAAGAGCTCATGTATTGATGTTCAGAGGTGATATAATTGAATCGCCAAGTTCTAATCTCATCAGTGGATAACTCCATTGTGATGGATTTATTCTGTGGTAACTGTAGGCAGGAGGGGTGTGACTGGAAGAGGTGGGTCACAAGGAGTGTGGCTTTGGGGACTATGCATATGTCCATGGGCCCCCTTTTCATGAGCTCTCTGTTTCTGGCTTCCGTGATATGAGAGCAGAGCCCTTGCATGCTCTCTCTCTCTCTCTCTCTCTCTCTCTGCTTTCTGCAGCGATGCCCTGAGCTCCACAGACGTAACCTGGCCTAATGTGGACTGAACCCTCTGAAATCTCCGGAACTGTAAGCAAATGAATCTTTCTTCCTCTACATTGTGGGGGTCAGGAATTTGGGGTGACAGCAGAGAGAATTCTGACTGAAACACAATCTAGGTGTGTCTTCAAGGAGATCAAGGTAAGGGGAGTTTTAAAGGCAAAACGAAGAGGATTACCTAAGTTGTTTTTGAAACAATAATTTTTGGCTGCAAGGATCAGTAACAAGGGTGGCACCAGTCTGGGTTTGAACAGATGATTGTTGAGCAGGCATCTTACAAATTCTTTGCATAAGGGTGCAGCGGCCTTTGTGCTAGGTGGAGCGCTGGCAGAGATGTTGGTGATGGCACACACGCACGAGATGTGCGTAACTTCCCAGCTCTGTTTTGTTCTCGTTGTTGTTAGGGTTTAACACAAGTGACTCCATTTTGATTCTGACAACTTTTGCAATGCCAAGGCAGAGAGAACTCTTTTAACTTCTCCTACCCAGTGACTCACACATGCAAAGTTAATGGGCCTGGCCCTACCCCACCCATGGACACTGTGTTCCAGCACGTGATTGTGACCGTCTGGGCAGGAGACAGTACTTTCATTGGGGTGGTTATTTTCTTTAGAAGTTTTTATACTTGATCTTCATGATAACTGGGGAAGACTGGCTAGACAAGCTTTCTTCTCAGTTTGGGATGAGGAAAGTAGAAGTATTAAGATGAGCTTTAGGATCATACAGGCTGGGGGTCCTGGTTGTTCCCTACTTCCTATGTGACCTCTGCAATTTCCCAGTCTCTCTGAGATTGGTTTTCACTGTTTCTTTTCTATACCAAGTACTTCTCACTTCATAGATTGATTGTCATGATTACATGAAACAAAATATATAAAGCCCAAAGCCCAGGAAACTATTGTAAGGTTGCGGGTTCAAGTGTTCGGAGAAGTGAGAGACCAGTTCCACCAATCGATAATGCAAAAGCAAAGGAACTTTATTAGCTAGCTCGAGCTAGGGTCCAAGTCTCATCCGGCACAGTGGAGTATTGACCTCGGACCCTGAGCTCTGGCTTACTCAAGATTTTATACATTCAAATTACATAAGCAGCGGTTAAAAAAACATATTTGGCATCAGTTTAGGGTACCTGGGGTTCACTGACTGGCTCGTCACACCTGAGGAAGTTAAGGACTTTTTACCATTGTTCTGATAGGCCCCAACAGTGGTGGTTTCTGTGGGAACATCTCTGAGAAACAGAAACTTGGGCCTAGTCTAGTTCCTTCAGAAGCACAGCCTGTCATGGCTGTTCTTCAGCCTCACACTATAATGTGGGTTTTCTCTCTCCTTGCCTACTGTGAATCTTTCTGCAAAGACTCTTATTTTACTTGCAAAATAATATATCCATGCTCCATTTCATGTGTTTCAAATGTCTTTACATTGCTTATGATTTTTAATGGCTTGTTTAGGCTCTGGATGCAGCAGCCCTCAAATAGACACAAAGCTGTGGCCTTGGGTGACTCGTGTTCCAGCGTAGGGGAGAGGGGGCTAAAACCCGAATGAGCAAAACATGCTGCAATGTAGATGATAGCAAGCGACTCAGAAAAACACAATTCTCAACCCCAGTGAGGTGGCTCTTCCAAGGTCAGGGCCCTGAGTGGGAGGGGTGTTGGTGGAAGGTCTGGGTTGACACACTTGGAAATCTGGAAACCTCAGGTTCCACTGAGCCTCTGGGCCTACATATGCTAGCACCGCTGCTCTCTTGCTTGCAGACAGTTATAGAGGCTTCTGCCTTGGGATTCAGGAAGCTCCTCCCCAACATTCCTGAGGATCTGTCTCCCTCTCCTTGGGCCAGCTGACTGGGCCAGTCCCACATAACCCAGCCAGAGAATGCTATGCATCCACTGGGAATGTGTGACCTGCTGTGGTTCTGGGATTGAGGTTCCTCCCTCTAGCCTTCCTCTTGTGAGTTTCCCCAGGAAAAGAGAACAAAATTTTTTTTGTTTGTTTGTTGTTTTGGACTAGGGATTGAACCCAGGGGCGTTCTACCTCTAAGCTACAGCCCCAGCCCTATTTATTTATTTATTTTTGTGGTACTGGGACATTTTACCTCTGAGGTAAACCCCAGCCCTTCTTAATTTTTATTTATTTAAATTTTTTTTTTTGCGGTACCGGGGATTGAACCCAGGGGCGTTCTACCTCGGCGCTACGCCCCCGGCCCTATTTTTTTATACTTTATTTTGAAACCGGTTCTCACAAAGTTGCGGAGGGCCTCACTAGGTAGAGAGAGAGAGAGAGAGAGAGAGAGAGAGCTGAGGCTGGCCGCGAACCCGGATCCTCCGGTCTCTGCCTCCCAAAGTACTGGGATTACAAGCGTGCGCCACCACGCCCGGCTTAATTTTTATTTTGAAACAGGGTCTTGCTAAGTTGCTGAGGCTGTCCTTGAACCTGTGATCCTCCTGTCTCAGCCTCCCAAGTACTAGGATTACAAGCGTGTACCACCACGCCCAGGAGCTATTCCCAGATGAGCTTGACACATGAGTCCAGTGGGCTCAAGCGGCACGAGGCGTGGACCATAGTGTCTGCTTAGGTGACTATGTAGATCCCCCAGCTGCCAGGGTCGTTGATCACTGAATCTCTCTCTCTCTCTCTGGGAATGCTGCTGGCTGCAGGGGCTACTTCATCCTGGAGACAGTGAGAGCCGCAGCCAGTGACCAGCTAATGTGCATTTACCAAGGCCTGGCCCTTGTGCTCTTGAAGCCTGTCCAACTGGAGCCCCAGCTCTGCACTGGTTGGCAGATGCCTCTCTTATAGGGGTGAGTTGTAAGAGCATTTCCCAGTAACCCTCCTGTTCACCAATCTGAGTCCATTTCCAGGGGAATCAAACCTACAACAATATTAGCCAAGGGATCAATGAACAATAATTCATCAGCTAATTTCCTGTTAGCAGCAGTTACTTTCTTTTTTTTTTTTTGCGGTACCGGGGATTGAACTCAGGGGTGTTCTACCTCCGTGCTACACCCCCGGCCCTATTTTTTATGCTTTATTTTGAAACCGGGTCTCATGAAGTTGCGGAGGGCCTCACTAAGTAGAGAGAGAGAGAGAGAGAGAGAGAGAGAGAGAGAGAGAGACAGGGAGAGAGAGAGGGAGAGAAAGCTGAGGCTGGCTGCGAACCCCGATCCTCCGGTCTCCGCCTCCCAAAGTACTGGGATTACAAGCGTGCGCCACCACGCCCGGCAGTTACTTTCTTATGTTTCTTTTTATTTCGTGTGTGTGTGTGTGTGTGTGTGTGTGTATGTGTGTGTGTGCTGAGTCAAGGGATGTTCTACCACTGAGCTACACCTCCTGCCCTTTTTATTTTTTATTTTGAAACAGGGTCTCTCTAAGTTGCTGAGGTACTCGCTAAGTTGCTGAGGTTGGCCTCGAACCTGTGATTGTCCTATCTCAGCCTCCCAAGTACTGGGATTATGAGTGTGTGCCACCATATATGGCTTCCTTCTGTTTCTAATATAAACATTGCTATAGTTAACATCTGTAATGGTTTGGATTTAGAATGCCCCCATAACTCTCATGCATACAATCTGTTAATGTTGAAGCCAGACTTGGTTGCTAAGGAGGAGTCCCTGAGGGTGTGGTCCCTGCTCTCCCTCTCTCTGCTTCCTGCCGCCTTGCCCTGAGCTCCGCAAATCCAGCCTGACATGGACTGAAACTCTATATCTCCACAACTGTGAACAAATAAATCTTTCCTCTAAGTTATGTGGTCAGATGTTTAGATTATGGCTGCAAGAATGCTGACGGATACAGTTGCTAAGGAGGAGTCCCTGGGGGTGTGGCCTTGGGGCTTAGATAAGGTCTCTCCTCTCCTTGCTCTCTCTCTCTCTGCTTCCTGCTGCCTTGCCCTGAGCTCCGCAGATCCGGCCTAACATGGACTGAACCTCTAAATCTCCACAACTATGAGCAAATATTCTTTCCTCTAAGTTGTGTGGTCATTTGTTTTGGATTACAGCAGTGATAATGTTGACCAAGACAACATCCATGCAAAGAGAGCCTACCTGCATGTGAATTCTTTTCATACTCCGAGTTAGACATCCAGGCATGGGATTTCTGGACTAAAGAGTAAATGTGGTTTTAATGTTAATAGGTATTGCCAGGTCATTTTCCAAAAATAAAATAACAATTCATATTTCAGCAACAACATATTAGAGAACCCCTTTTCCCTGGATGTTTGCCCATAATATACATTAACACATTTTACTTTTAGTCAACTTGATGGGCTTAAAGTGATACATTGTTTAATTTGCATTTTTCTAACTACTAACAAGCTGGAGCACCTTTCCATGTTTGTCGTTTGGACTTGCTCTTCTGTGAATTGCTATGTTAATTGGATTAGGCATGGTGGCATAGAGCAGGAAAACCAAAAATAACAGAAGCTTAAATTGGATAGAAGTTGATTTCTGTCTTCTGTAGAAGGATTCTGGAAGTAGGCAGTGCAAATTCAGTATCGTGGCCTTGGCAAACTTGTCAGTAATACAGGCCGTCTTCCAGTGTCCTATTGTGCTCTCTCTAGGAAATAGGTGTGGTAATCAGCCCCATGTTCCAAGATAGCTGCTGGGGTGCCAGGCATTGCGCTTGAGCAGCAGTGGAGAGCAGGCACAAAGGAGGGCATACCCCCTTACTGTGCTTACTGTGTGCCAGTGGTAACTGAAGTCCTTGATGTGTACCAACATTTCCATCCTCCTAACAATCCTGTGACCAAGGGCCTCTTGGGATCTCCATCTTATGGACAGGGAAACCGAGCCTTGGGAAGACAGAGTACTGGGCAGACATTACCCAGAAGCAGAACTGGACATAGAGATTGTGTGGTCTGAACCATGCTGAGCTCGCCTGGTTCACTACAGTGAGGACACGTGGGTGACATAGGCATGGTGGCCCATTGCGCTTCAAGAAGCCCCAGAGTGCAATCTGAGATTGGACCCAGCTTCCATATTGGAAGGGAGGGGGCACAAACATCATGGGACCCCCAGGGAGACCCTGATGGGGATCCTTGTGTCTGTTCCATGGAAGGCAAGTAGGAGAAGAGCACAAAGAGAGTGACCGACTTGCTCCATGGCCAAGCTCAGCTCAGGCCTGTGTGGTAGTCAGCTCTGCATCGATGTGACCAAACTACCTGACAAGAACACCTAAGAGGAGGAAAGGTTTATTTGGGCCATGGTTTCAGAGGTGCAGTCTATGGTTGGCTGGCTCCATTGCTGTGGGCCTGAGGTGAGGCAGAACATCATGGCAGAAGGGTGTGGAGGAGGAAAGCTGCTCAGCTTATGGCAGCTGGGAAGCAGAGAGAGAGAGAGAGAGAGAGAGAGAGAGAGAGAGAGAGAGAGAGGAAGGAACTGGGAAGAAGATAAACCCTTCCAGAGAGAGAAAGGGGGGGGGAAGGAACTGGGAAGAAGATAAACCCTTCCAGGGCATACCCCAGTGATCTACTTCCTCTAACTAATTCCCACCTTAATCCACTGATGAGCTCAGAGCCCGCATGATCTTCCCCAAAGCCCCACTTCTGAACCTCGCTGCTTTGGGGATCATACTTTCCACACATGAGATTTCGGGGGACATTCAGATCCAAACCATAACAGGCCAGCCTCATGTACTATGGTGGGACACTGTGACCCCCCCCCCATGTTCTGTTCCTTTGTAGAGTGGCTGATCTGCTGTCACCTTCCTCAGTGATACTAATTCTTATTGGGAGACAGATCTCAGTGGGTCCCTCCTGACTTTGCATATCTTATAAGCAGAGGCACCAACACAAAAGATCGTTTCATTCTGGATTATCTTTTCAAGGATGTTATTATAAGGAGCTGTCTTGGAAGATAGATATGATGTCTCCCTCTATAGAGTAAGGGTGGATTTGCTTGCTGTTCAGTGTAACAAAGATGGTGTCTCCCCCTGGGGCAGAGGGCGGGCAGGATTGCTTGCAGCAACTTATAAAAGAATAAGAATCCCTAAGCCCAGAGTTCCTTGGCTGTGATGAACCCTGGCACATGCAGGGTATCTGCCTGTGCCTGTCTTAGCATCACCCCCATGGGGTTTTGGAGCTTGGTAGGTTAAATTGTGTCCCTCCTTAAAAAGGGAACTATGCTAAGCGTCTTAACTCCCAATACTTGTGAATGGGACCTTCGTTGGAGATAGTGTCTTTGCAGATGTAGTCAAGATAAGATGAGGTCATCATGGCGCAGGGTAAGCTCTAAATCTGGTGTTCTCATAAGGAGAAACATGGAGGAAATGCAAGGGAAGGAAGTCACATGAAGATACCTGCAGAGACTGGAACGATGTAGCTTCAAGCCAACCATTGCCAACCACTGCCAGCCAGCCAGCCAGCCAGAAGATTTCTGAAGCCACAGTTGTGCACATTTGAGAGGCTGGGTGTGGGCTATGGAGTCAGAACTGCTACTTCCAGTTTTGTATCCTCCAGCCAGTCTGAGGCCCAGACTTCTCTGGGCCTCAGTTTACCCCCTATGAAACAGAGGACTGTCGAGAGGATTACATAAGAATGTCATGGTGCTGGGTATACAGTGGGTCCTCTCCATGTGTTGGAGTCTACATGTTGCTCATGTCATTTCTATAGAGAATAAAATAAAACAGGAGAGCGAGCACATGGGAGGCAGGAGGCTCAGGAGAGGTTTTGTAGGGATACGATTGAGAAGATCGCAAGTTAAGAGCAGGGAGTGGCAAACACAAGTTAAGACCAAGGAGTGGCAAAGTGAACGTTTCAGGGAGAACAGGAGGTCATCAATGTCCATCCGGTCCAAGGAAGCTTGTCTGCGTGCGGACAATTTCCGCTTAGCATGTACTGTGTACATGGTTAAGCCGGTCCAAAATGGCGACCTCATTGCGTGGGCTAAGATGGCCCCCAACAAAGGGGGACTTGGAAGGGCTGGTGGTTAGGAAAGGTTGGAATAACACAGAGCTCCACCCCCAGAAAGCCCACCCCATCCTAGGGAGATGACAACAGAGGCCACCAGCTCAAAAGCAGCCTCCTGTGGACCCTCTGTCCCCCTTCCCCTGCTCAGGACCCCAGAGGGACGAGCCCCCGGGAGAGGGCAGGGCAGTTCAGGATCAGACCTTAGTCTCCTCTCCAGGTTCTAGAAGCTGGGATCGCAGCTCTGTCTGGCTTGGGGAGATGAGTTTTTTGTTTGTTTGTTTTTTGCGGTACTGGGGATTGAACCCAGGGGCGTTCTACCTCGGTGCTACACCCCTGGTCCTATTTTTTTATACTTTATTTTGAAACCGGGTCTCACGACGTTGCGGAGGGCCTCACTAGGTAGAGAGAGAGAGAGACAGAGAGACAGAGAGAGCTGAGGCTGGCCGCAAACCCGGATCCGCCGGTCTCCGCCTCCCAAAGTACTGGGATTACAAGCGTGCACCACCATGCCCGGCCAGAGATGAGTTTTGAATGTAGTTTGAGAGCGAAGATTGGAGGATTGCACAGGGTGGAGTCCTAGAACGAGGAACCAAGAGAGGCCTAACAGGTACAGCTCCCGATCGACAGCTTAGGGAGCTGCTACCCAGTGGGAAAGGGGTTCTGCCATGGGGAGATGGAGGTGGAGAAGATAAAACCATCTCATGGACAAGCCCCAGGGAGGAAGATTCCTCAGTCGCATGGCTTTGTTGACCTGCAGTGAAGACAAAATGGAGGAGGACGCAAGGCCTTGTAACTGGATCAGACCCCCGGCCCCATAGCAAGTGTCCACTCTTCTCATCCATAAAGAGGCCTTGCTCACCTCTTCAGCTGTCTATGTGGTTCTTTCTGCTTGAAGGGAGATTTTCTCTGTCTACCATTACCACCTCCTAGTACCCCCAGGATTACTCTCCAGAGAAAGAACCAAGAGGGTATCTATAAAGAGATTTATCACAAGGAATTGGCTCTTGCAATTATGGAGCCTGACCAGGTGCAACCTCTGCAGCTGGCCAGCGGGAGACCCAGGAGGGCTTTTGGTGTGATTCTAGTTGAAAGCCAGCGGGCTGGAAACCCAGTAAAAACAATGCTTCAGTTTCCAGAAAAAAAAAAAGCCAATGTCCCAGCCTGAAGGCAGTAAGGCAGGCCTCGTTCCCTCTTGCTCATGAAAGGGGCATTCTACCTCTGAACTACATCCCCAGCCCTTTTTATTTTTTGTTTTGAAACAGCATCTCGCTATGTTGCTGAGAGTCTTGCTACTTGCTGAGGCTGTCCTCGAACCTGCGATACTCCTGTCTCAGCCTCCCAAGTACTGGGATTACAGGCCTGTGCCAACACACCTGGCTCACCCCCAGTCCTTTTTATTTTATATTTTGAAACAGGGTCTCACTAAGTTGCTGAGGTTGGCCGCGAACCTGATCCTCTTGTCTCAGCCTCCCAAGTACTGGGATTACAGGTGTGCACCACCATGCCCGACTCTGGTCTCCTTTCTCACCTCCCTTCTACTCATTTCCACACAGGGCTGGAATGATCTTGCTAGAATACCATTTAGTCATGCCCCCCCCCCATTTATTTTTTACTATGGCACAAAATCCAGACTTTTCCTTGGAGGGCAGTACAAGGATCGTTCCAAACCGCTTTCCATCTGTCTTTGCTTCCTGCCAAGCTCCAGGCTGTTACCCAACCCTGCTCCCAGTGGCTAGAAGAGTCACTCCCGCCCTCCAAGCCCTAGCTCATGCCCTCCCAATCCTGCAAGACGCCTTTACCTTTCCCCTGCCTTGTAAAACGCTTAGGAATAATAAATATTAGAGTGGGTGGAAAAATAGATAATAGAAGAACAGGGAAATCTAATGAAACCAAAATTTGTTTCTTTGAAATGATCAAAAAAGGTGGCAAATCTTTTATTGAGACCCATAAGAAAATTAAAAAAATAAGGTTCAAATTACTAAAATCAGGAAAGAGTGGCTATTCCAGTTGCCCCCCTCCTTTTTTCAAACGTGATGAGCTATTTTTTATAGTATTTATGAACCTTTAAGGGACTTAGAAGAGCCAGAACAATCTTGAAAACAATGACAGTGTTGGAGGACACATAATTTCCTATTTCAAAACTTACTACAAAGGTATAGTAAAAAAAAAACAGAAAAAGAATAACTATGTAGATCAACAGAACAGAACTGACAATCCAGAGATCCCCTCACCTTAAAAGTTAGCGAATTTCGATAAGGACATGAAAACCATTCAATGCAAAAAAAAGAATATTCTTTTCTACAAAGAGGGCTGGTATATCTGGGTATCCACCTTCATAAACATAAATTTGCATTTCTAACACAACATATAAGAACTTAACCCCTAGTGGATCAAAGATCTCAATGTAAGAGCTAAAACTGTAAAACCCTTAGAAGAAAGCTTAGGTTTGAAAATGTCTTACCTTGGATCAGGCAACAGTAGTGTGTGTATGTGTGTGTGTGTGTGTGTGTGTGTTACTAAGGATTGAACCCAGAGGCATTCTACTTCACAACTACACCCCCAGACCTCTTTTAAATTTTTTGTTTTGAAACAGGGTCTCGCTGGGTTGCTGAGAGTCTCACTAAGTTTCTGAGGCTGGTCTTGAACCTGCAATCCTTCTGTCTCAGCTTTCTAGGTGCTGGGATTACAGGCAGGTGCCACCAACGCCCAGCTGGTAACACTATCTTCAATATAACACCAAAAGCAGAAGCACTCAAATAAAAAATGGATAAATTAGGCTTCATCAAAATTTAAAACTTTGTGCATTAAATAACACTCTCAAGAAAATGAAAAGCCAATCCGTACATTGGAAGAAAATATTTACAAATCATATATCTAATAAGTCTAGTTTCTACAGCATGTGGAGAAGTTATTCAACTCAATAACAACAGGATAAATAACTCAATTAAAAATGGGGAAGGGATTTGAATAGACATTTCTCCAGAGAAGACATAGAAATTACAAATAAACACATGAAAAGATGCTCAGTATCACTAGTCACTCGGGAAATGCAGATCAAAACCACATGAGATGCCATTTCATACCCGCTAGGATGGCTATAATAAAACACACCAAAAATAACAAGTGTTGACAAGCATGTGGAGAAACTGGAACGCTCAGATATTATTGGTAGGAATGTGAAATGGTGCGGCAGATGTGTAAAACTGTTTGGCAGTTCCTCAAAAAGCTAGACATATAGTTTCCATATGCATGGCAATTCGACTCCTAGGTATATGTCCAAGCGAATTGAAAACATATGTTCACTCAAAAATGCATACATGGCTTGTCACAGCAGCATCACTGATAATAGTCAAAACATAGCAGCAACTCACATGTCCATCAACTGGTGAATGTGTCAACAAAATGGGATCGATCCAAAGAATGGAATATTATTTAGCCGTAAACAGATACGAAGCACTGACACATGCTAACACATGGATGAATCTTGAAAACATGAATGAAATGTTGTTGGAAAAGAAGTGAAAGAAGCCAGATGCAAAAGGCAATGCATTTTATGATTCCATTTATAGGAAATGTTCAGAATGGACATATCCATAGAAATATCAAGTAGATTAATGGTTGGCAGAGGCAAGGGAAGAGTGTGGAAAGGAAAATCACTTCTCATGGGTAGAAGAGTTTTTTTGGGGGAGGTGATGAAAATGTTCTGGAAGTAGGTAGTGGTGATGGTTGCACAACTTAGCGAATATATTCAAAACCACTGGATTTTATTCTTTAAAATAGTGACTTTTATGCTATGTGAATTACATCTCAAAAAAGTATCTGGAATCTAACCTAGGATCACACATTGCACTCATATGTCTTGCCTCTTTGGTCTCCTTTAATTCAGAACTGCCCTACTTCTCTCTCACACCCTTTTTTCATGACATTGATTTTTTTTTTTTGTGGTACTGGGGATTGAACCCAGGGGCATTCTACCTCTGAGCTACACCCCCAGCCCTATTTTTTTATTTTTTATTTTGAAACAGGGTCTCACTAAGTTGCAGAGGTCCTCACTAAGTAGCTGAGGCTGGCCGCGAACCCGGATCCTCTGGTCTCAGCCTCCCAAG
>PVJS01037692.1:0-19771 GCA_004027185.1 Glis glis
GTGTTGTTTTACCACTATTATCTCTACAAGTAGGTATTAGACTCATAATAATAGCAGTAGTATCAGCTACAATAGCAGATAGTACTATTATTGTACTATATTCTACTCTGCTATCTACTACATACCATGTAATAGTAGTAGCAGTAATACTATAGATTAATGACCTTAGGACAGTAATTGAATATTTAGTCTTATTTTCTTTATCCACGAAGGGGAAATGCTCTTCATATCTCACAGGTTAGCCCCTAGGATCAAGATATATATGATATACTATACATCCTAGAACTCATATGCCCAAAGCACTTTAAGATGGTATTTTCTATTGTTTTCCCAGATTTTTTAAATTTTCAAAGGAATCATTTCCTACATTGACTTGGATTAGAAATAGCTATTTAGCTATTTGTCTGAGCAAGAGAAAATTACTGGTATAGTTCACAGAAGGTTGATGGGCTAGAAAATATATGCAGCGTCTATAGCATTAGAGGGTGTTGGTGCTAGAAAGAACCTTAGAGGCCATTAAGTTCAAAATTTTACCAATGAGAAAACAGGCTGAGAGAAGACAGTGTCTCACCTAACCTCATAGTAAGAGGTCAAACTAGGTTGGAATCCTGATCTCTTAATTCCTAGTGCAGTACTCTTTCTATTTGAAGAGTTTACAAAGAACTATTTGCATTAACTTAAATTAAGAAATAATCACTTATTGAGCACTTACTATTTGTAAGCAGTAAGTATTGTGAGAAAACAGAAGACATGAAGTCCCTCTCTTCAAAAGAGCATAAGATGAAGTTGACAATGTAAAGCAGTACAAAATGGTACAAGGGACAAAACAATAGCAGAAACAGAAATTAGGAAGTATGGCTTGCAGACTGAGTGTGGAACTAACCTTTGAGTTCAAGTTTGGAACATTAGTCTTAGGATGCAGCTCATTCTAATGTCCGTTCCTATACTGATGGCCCATGTTGAAGTCCTGCCCAGGTGGAAGGCAGTGGGACAGACAAGAAAGGGGATGGCTTATACTTCTATTCCATGCACATATGGAATATTTTAGGACTCTCTAATAGTAGGCTATGAATGGATTTGAATAGCATAATCCCTGATGCATTCACAAACCCAAACTGAACTGACTGCCCTTACTGCTGCCATAGTTTGCTCTACATTTTCCTTAGCAATGAAGAATTCTATTGGATATAAAGGCATTTCCTTTCAGTGAATCTGCATAAGACTCCATTTTCCTTCTTTGGACATCAGACATATTTATTTAACTTCATTCTGATGCATGAATACTAAAAATCTTCAATGTTTTTCCACCTGTTTTTCACCTGTGATGAAATGTTATTGATCTTCCTGGAGTTAAAAGATAAGTGAGACTTCAAAGATCTAAATCAGCAATCACTTGACACTTTCTTTTTAAAAGGAATTTCCCAGATTTTTTACCAAATGGTGACAGTTTACTCTGAATAGAGTACAACACAGCATTTCATCACACCCAGCAGGACCAGCCATCGGGTGTGGTGGTACATACTTGTAATCCCACTACTTGGGAGGCTGAGGCAGGAGGATCGCAGGTTCAAGACCAGCCTCAGGAAGTTAGTGAGACTCTCAGCAACCTAGTGAGACCCTGTTTCAAAACAAAAAATAAATAAATAAAAAGGGCTGAGGGTGTAGCTCAGAGATAGAATGCCTCTGGGTTCAAGCCCCAGTACCAAAAATAAAAATAAAAAAAAAAGTGACCTGGGTTGTTTGACTTGTGAACAACTGAATCATTTGGAATTTTGTGCTTCTAGTCCTCTATTCACATATGATGCAAAGCTTTTTGTTAATAACCTCAGATTTTAAAATCCTTCCATGATATTACTTCCAACGAAATAGAATAGCCAAGTGCTAACTGTTAATATAATAGTTCTAAATTTAGACTGACTGTAAAAGCCAACTCTGGACATGTATTTAGTAGTGAAAGGAATTTAAGCATAAAGACATCCTGAGCTCACTGGTCATGTTAATTTACAGACACCAAAAGAGAGAAGATTATACTATTTGATTCTCCCATAGCTCCTGTGCCTCATTAAACCCTGAAGTCAGCAAGGTGGGAAGGTGGGAATCGGCATAGTAGCAAAATAACAACAACAAATTGCCTTAAAAGCTTTTGTTTTATTTTTGTAACAGCATTATTGAGCTATAATTTATATAACATGCAATTGAAAAGTATACCGTTCAGTGGTTTTAAGTGCATTCATAATGGTAGACCATTGCCACAATTTACATTCATTGTAAATATGTAATAATCTAGGACTTTTTCTCTGGGCAACACTCTCCTCTGCACAGCTTCTTTTTCAGGCATGTCAGCCCATCCAGGTTTCATTTCTCCCTCTCCCCATCCTTGGTTTGCAGATATTTTAGCAGAAACACTACCAGAGTTGAAAATTTCTCACTTAAATGTCATTCTCATTTCTAACTGAAAGCTATAAGGAATTTGGGGTCAGCAGGCCTAAACTCCACGCATTATCAACTCCAAGAGAATTATTAGACGAAGTGGAAAATGCTGAGCAGGCTGTGGCTGAGCAAAAGCTCAAAGGATGGAGAGATGGTCCGAAAACCAAGATCTTCAGCCCTCCTTTTCAGACCCTTGATTGCCACACTTTGAAAGCTATCTACTTGTGCTGGCAATCGAAACGATTAAAAACTGCATGCTGTATTTTACTTATTAAAATAACTCTTCTCATAAAGGTACTGCGGTGTTTCCCTCGTGTAAAGCAATCCTATTTCCTTGTAGAGAGAGCTTCGTTTAGGAGCCTGAACCTCCAAGCAGAGTCCGTTAGAGGATTTAATATGGGACGCGCCATCAGCACTGGCAGTCTGGCCGGCAGCACCCTGAACAAACTGGCCGTGAGACCTTTGTCAGTTCACGCTGAGATTCTGAAGAGGCTATCCTGCTCAGAGCTGTCGCTTTACCAGCCATGGCAGAACAGTTCAAAAGAGAAGAGTGACAGAGCCTCCTGGGAGGAAAAGCCTAGAGGGATGAGTAAATCATACCATGACCTCAGTCAGGCCTCTCTCTATCCTCACCGGAAAAGTGTCATGGTTAACATGGAATCCCCACCACAAACCGTTGTGGAGTTGGCGGGAAAACCCTTCCACCAGATGGCAAGATCTGATACAGAATCTTTGGCAGGACTCACAAAGCTTAATAAGTAAGAACGTGATTAATCCAAACTACATATCTGTAAATTCTACATTTCATACATTTGTTTTTATTATTTTCACCATACTTTTTTACATTGACACTTCCCCTCCTACCTTCCTTTTCCTCTTTAGTTCAAAGTCTGTTGCAAGTTTAAATAGAAGTCCTGAGAGGAGGAAACAGGAATCAGAATCATCCATTGAAGACCCTGGTCAAGCATATGTCATAGGTCAGCATAAATACGCTTGCCTTCTTTCTCCCATGCCTCATGCTCCTAGTGACGTGAACAGCACCAGGTTAATTACCAAGAAATCATTTCAGTTCCAGGTCCTAATTGATAAAACTGTGACTATAAACTTAAAAGTTACCAATAGAACAATCAGTCTAACATGGGATTGCTTCGTGGCACCCACTATTACTTAGCTTCCTCTTGGTCACAGTAGCCATGACATTCAGAGAGAGAAGTGGACAGTCTTCCACCATTGCCTTGGATCCCCTTCCGTTGGGTTTTCCTTGCGAGCCTGTGTGAGTGGACTCTGATAATGCTGTATTTTTTGAAATACAAAATGTATTTAGACTGCTTTCAACCTTGCACAAATGGAACTGTCTCTAAAAACTTAGATAATTTTATGAAATGTTCTAAGGTTGATAGGTGGAAATTCTTAGTTGATTAAAGTTTCCTTCAATTCTCCCAGCTAGCTATTAGGGGCCTATTAATTATTTAAGTGTAGAAGTTGTGTATTTATGGGGGGGTACACACATGTATACACATATATGTTTATATCCCTGAACATTAACTTGTCAGATACATGATTCAAGTTGCCGCTGCCTCGTGAGTCTTTAAAGGGAGGTGTAGTGAAGTCAGTCTTTTCAGGGGAATAGATATTTAAGCACAAAGATCTGAACTACTACTGAAAATATGAAGCAGCTAAAGAGACCAACGGGAAGCAAGGTTACCCTCTTCTGTTGCTTTACCAAATACTCCTACTTAACTCTCAGGCCCCAAATTTAGCCCTAATTACCTCAAGTTAAAAAGTATGTTTTTATTTTGTAATTGGATTAGGGGTATGTGGGGTTAATGAAGTCAAAAGGGAACTCTATGTTAGAGTTGATAAATATTTATGGAAAACAGCATTACTTTATTAATGTAGGCATCCACAACTTCCAGAGATTATACTACCGCTAATTTAAATTGAATCAGTTAAAAAAAGTAAAGCTGATAAAAAGGCAAGATTTTATTCTATAAGTAACCCTATATTGTTGAAAATAATATAAGAAGAGACTGATTGATATTTCATGAAAAATTTTTCAAAGTATATTCACATATAATGAGATCTCATAGATCCTAAGCTATTTTCAGTAGGAAGGCTTTGTACTACATGAAAATCTCCCACATATCAGGGGAGTAGTAAATATTCTGTAGTAAATATTCTGTAGAAAAACACAGATAAAATAAAACTCACTTATAAAAGAAAATTATAAATTATTTATTTTCTGCCTTTTTATTTAAAATTTTCATGTTGAATATTGAATGTTCTTATTGAATATTCTTATTGAATATTGAATTTTTTTATTTTTATATGCTTTTATTGGCACAGTATAGTCACATCATAATGTAAATCATGTTGACAGTGACATACATGCACACAGCCTTGTGGAAAAATGCTTTTAAAAATCAAGTTCGTCATTTCATCTTTGACATGTCAAAATGTCATTGTCAGAAACAACACATTTGTTTTTAAATTTATGCTGCAGACCAAGTTACTAGGCTTAACTACCATTTAAAAGTAGTAAATATGCCCTTTGGGGGAAGACATATTTTTCTCAATGTAAATAAAAAAGTGTTACTGCCTTAATGTTTTATTGAGTTTTATGAATTTGTCAGAAGAAATTACTTCTGTAATATCTGACCATTTTATAAAATGTCTAATAATTTAATTTATACCACAGGAATGACTATGCATAGTTCTGGAAATTCTTCATCCCAAGTACCCTTAAAAGAAAATGGTAGGTTTACAAAATGTTTTTCCCCTCATTTCCATGATACCCTTTCTCTTTTCTTGAACCTTATACGATAGACTTGGATTTAGCAATGGAGACCCTTCAACTCCTGCCAAGGACTTGGGCCCTACATTGGAGTCAGGAGAGTTGTCTCAGCCTCTTGGTGTTGCGAGGGGACCTGTGATGTAGGCTGCTGTTGACGAAGTAAATAAGGGGCACATTGCAGATGAGAACACTAATTGGAAAGCTAAAATAGTAGTTCAGGTGAGAGATAATTCTCACTAGAGAGAGTTTTGACTGAGCAGCTCAGTTATTTTAAAGGGATGCTTTAGGGGAAATCTTAAAGGAGGGTTTGCTCAGGCAGAACAGTGGAGATAGGCTTTGAATCAAGATCAAGAGCATAGCATGATAGGAGACAGGAGAGGAAACAACAGATTCTGGGAGCAGCAGGCGTCTCGGTGTGGAGGCATGTGAGGGTCAGGCGAAGCTTGAGACCCATGCAATCTTATCTTAAATATTATGAGGGAGAATTTGAGGACGTTAAACATCGAGATTTATGTTTAGAAGGAATCTTACAACGTTGAAGGAAGAAGACTGGGAATGTGCAGTGGCCTGAGTCAATGGATTCTAAATTTTTAGAATTTAGTTTCAAAGTACCTTCAAGTACATTATCTTATTTGATCTTTCTAACAATTTTATAGGTAGGAAAAATGTTTTATTTCTGCCTATATATTACTTTCCTCCAAAAACGGTTCAGAGTCATAGACTTAGACACCGAAAGTAGAACTAAAAGGCCTGATGAGAACGAAGCAAATATGCTAACCAAAACGATATAGCTGAACTTGATGAAGCTGTAAGTTTAATTATAATTTTCCTGATAGCAAAGGCAAAATGGAAGGCTTGAGACTAAGGGTGTACCTTGGAGTCTTTGTAGGTCAGAACGGTCAGACACCAAAGTGCTACTTTATATAATTCTCATCCTCTTAATAGAAATATATATATATTTCTATATATATTTCTATATATATATATATATATACACTGATTCTTCAAGAGAGGAAAATCTTTCCTGGAAGTAAAATTGTTTCCAAAGTTAAAAACATACACAATGTCTTAAATACTCGTAGCAAATTAATAGTGTTTTTCTTTTTATAACTTCTATTTTGGATGTATCAGTCCTCAAAAAAGCTGGGGGCATCTCATCAAAGAAAAAATTATTGATCATGTACTTGACCCTGGTGTATAGTTTTCTGATAAACTTTTTACATGGACTGAATTTAGAACATGTGTATACCTAAAATAGTTTTCTGTTGACCTGTCCATACTGGTAATAATCATTGACTCACAGATATAGTAGTTTTTCTATTAACCTCCCCATACTGGAAATAATGATTGACTCACAGATATAATCGTTTTTCTATTAACCTGTCCATACTGGTAATAATGATTTGCTCACAGCTCTGATAGTTTTTCTATTAACCTGTTCATACTAGTAATAATTATTGGCTCATAGTTCTTGAGTGCTCATTATGTCCTAAGCACTGTTCTAAGCACTTTACATTTATTTCTTATTTAATTTCCACAACAACCCCATGAGGTGGGTGCTGATGCTATTTCCTTTGTATAAGTGACAAAACGGAACATGGAGAAGTTCAGTTGTGCAGAAGGTCACAGAGATGGCACCTAGTAGAACCGTGGCCTGGACACAGGTTGTCCGTTTGCAGAGCCCACGCATTAACTCACTCTTTACTCTGCCTCCTAGCATGACAGTGCAAAACTGTTAGCAGGTATTATATCTCTCTGCTATGCTTTTGACAGAAGCAGGATAATAATCTATCCAAGGACAAGAACTTGCAATGTGTTCTAACTTACATTCTGATGGAAATGAATATAAATTTACATTGGCTATCCAATGAGCATGTGCAATTTTTTTGTTTGTTTGTTTGGTTTTTTTTTTTTTGCGGTACTGGGGATTGAACCCAGGGGCATTCTACCTCCGCGCTACACTCCCAGCCCTATTTTTTTATACTTTATTTTGTTTTTGCTTTTTGTTTTTGTTAATATGTTTTTATTGGTGCATTGTAGTCTCACATCACAATGAGTATCAGTTTGGTGTTTATACTTTATTTTGAAACTGGGTCTCACGAAGTTGTGGAGGGCCTCACTACGTAGAGAGGGGGGGAGCGAGCTGAGGCTGGCCTTGATCCGGATCTTCTGGTCTCCAGATCTTCTGGTCTCCGCCTCCCAAAGTACTGGGATTACAAGTGTGCGCCACCACGCCTGGCGCATGTGCAGGTTTTAATAGTTTCTCTATTGAAATATCTAGAAGTCTCATCTCCCCCCACCCCCACCCCTGGCCCCTACAGAAGGACCAATCCACCTTCCTACGGAAGTGCGCCCCAGTCAGCTTGCAGGCAAGGCTGTGTTTCCTCAGAATGCTGTTCAAACCTGCCGATGTCCGCTGAATAAGTGCTCTGTTGAGAATCAAGTTTTCACATAATAGAACATGGCAAACCTGTTTTTCCAAATAAAGCCACAAAGGGTCAGAAAGTTAAATGACTTGCCCACAAGTCAAATATAGGACTTCTCCTCATTCGGTGTTCTTCCTGCTGAACGAGATCACTAGATGAGAATTATAAATGAACACCACTTACTGAATTATTATCACTTAGAGCAAGGATGAATGTATCCAATTCAATTTTACTTTTCATGGCCTCCAGAAATCCTTAAAGAATGAGAGACCTGAAAAGAAGATGAAAGGAAAAAGTCATGAGTGTTTTAAACTCTCACTTCAAACAAATATGAAAAAGATTCAAGTCCCATGATTGTAGGGTTTGTTGTTGTTGTTGTTTTGAAAAAAAAGTTTCTCAGCCTTCAAAAATACACTTTTTATAGTATTTTTCATAAGAGTAAATTTTTTAAAATATAAAGCTTATCCAAGAATTATGCAAAGTTTATTTTTTAGTATTTCCTGTTTTACTGTAATTATTATACAACAGTTGAGAAATAGCTTTTAGCTAAGTTTGTTGTGTTCTTTTCTAAAGTGTCCAAACCAAATGTGTTCAAATGTGTGCTAGTATTCTATGGAGTCACACACAGGACTCTTAGCAAAAACAAAACGCAAAAAACTCCTATAAAATAGGCAATTCTGATTTACAGTAACATGGTTCAAATATTGAAATAAATTCTTTCCAATATTGAAACTGTTATTTTTATGAACAATCTTAATTCCAAGTAATAAAGTGTTATATATGTAGAAATAAAATTTTAAAGCACACTTTGTTTAGTCAGCTATTAAGGACCATTGTAATTTCAAATGCTAGTTTTCCTCCCACTGAAGTTTAATTGAATACCTGTATTAACTTTATAATTATAATTAAAAAGTTCATAGTGCCTATAAAGGATTGAACAGATATGAGAATTAACTAGATGTAAAAGATGGTCAACTAAATTGAGGACCAAAGGAAACTTAAAGTTTATCCAATCCAAACCTTTTTATTCTGTGGATGACTTAGATGAGTTCCAGAGACGTTATGTAGTCCCAGTTGACTTAGCTAATAAACGCTGACTTGGAAATAAAACTCCACAAAGTTTTAGTTGTGATCCCCCTTACTCATCACTAGAGTATATAACATATTAAGTAATATAACAATGAAAAATAGCTCTGTTTTTATACCAAGGTGGTGCTTCTTGGCCCATCCTCCCAAAATTCAAAATAGGTCTTTACCTCTACAGTGAATGGTGGATTTATTCTGAGCCTTCTCTACTGACTTCTCTACCAATCCTCCCCTACCAACTCTTCCAGTCAGTGGCATGGAGCTACCTATTTAATAGTGACTAGGATGTATATCTATAATCAAGAAAATTGGTTTTTCTTACTAAAAAAAAATGGCCAGCTCATATTTAGATTGATTCAGATTTTTGCTGTATGGCCATCTCCTTATTCCATAATCTTCCCCTACTTCCTTGAAGTCTTCTCCATCGTAGTTTTGGCACTGTCAGAATCGTGCTCCTACTAGGCAATGCAATTAGCTTACAGACATATCTATCAATAGTATTACTTCAGCTCTTCTATTTGGGAACTGCCACACATCCACATGAACTTCATGAGAGATGAGCGAGGCAGCTTTAGAACTGTCTCTAATGCAGAGAGGGTGTACATCCAATTTCTAATCTATACTTGGACTAATTCTTCTTAAGCAATTTCCAAGGTAAACATTGCTGGGAAAGGCACCAGCTTGTATTACTTAAAGAACTGGGAGTTTCAGTTGAGGTTCTTTTCACTTTAAATATTCACAAAATATGCTATGATGTGTATTAATGGGAAAAACAAATTAAGGATTTAAAAATAAGTATTCCTTGAATATTAATGCTTTTTATAGTAATTAAAACAGAAATGTCTTGGTACTTAAAATATATAGTTTCCTCACAGAGAGAGAGAGAGAGGGAAGGAAGGAAAGAAGGAAGGAGGGAGGGAGGGAGGGAGGGAAGGAAGGAAAGGAGGGAGGGAGGGAAGGAAAGGAGGGAGGGAGGGAAGGAAAGGAGGGAGGGAGGGTTTTGAACATCTACTATGTGAAAATAACTGATAAATAGACACTCAGTGTGTATCCCGTATATTTTAGTAACATGCAACTGCACAGCTTCCTTCCTCCTGCCTTCCACATCGTTGAATCACTTCTTTTATCACCAAGACTGAGAGGAGGAACCAGTGTTCCTGTTCAAATAGAATGGGTTGCAAAGTTTCCCTTTCTGATCAAAGGTTCATTCAACTCTCCCTACTCAAATCTTATTCTCCAGACATTTCCCCAGAATGCTTTTAGTCTTCTTGCTGTCTTGTCTTTTGTGACTGTCTTAACTTGTTGCAGTATAGTCATTTCTATGTTCTGCTCACTAAAATCCGACCCTACTTCCTTGACTTCTTGCAGAAAGAAGCCTCCCTCCTTTCTGAAGTGCTATTACACATCTTAGGACTTCTCTGTAGGTCTGACATGTGTCTTTATAATGCAGCCATTTCATTGCCTCTGTGTGTGTGTGTGTGTGTGTGTGTGTGTGTGTGTGTGTGTGTGTGTGTTACTGGAGATTGAACCCAGGGGTATTCTACCTCTGTCCTGCACTCCCAGCCCCATTTTAATTTTCATTTTGAAACAGAGTCTTGCTAAGTTGTGGAGGGCCTCACTAAATTGCTGAGGCTGGCCACCAACCTGCAATCCTCCTGTCTCAGCCTCCCAAGTACTGGGATTACGATGCCCAGCTTCATTGACAGTATTAATAGTCTTCTATTTCATAGTAAAGTTAGATCTTTACTTCTCACATTCACTGTGCTAGCAGCTTTCATATACATTACCTCATTTTATTTCCCAAAAAAAAGCCTAGTGATAGACTTTGACAGGAAAGTTGCTCAGTAAACATTTGGATAGAATGAATGAATGAATGAATGAATGAGTGCTGAAATCACAGTAGTGATTCCTTGAATATAGAGAGCTCTGTTGCTTCTAGTTAGAAAGAGAAAACACATACACACATATTTTTGAACCAGATTAGGAATATAAATATTGAATACTGTTTGCACATATTTTGGAAATGAAAATAAAGTGGCATTTTGTATTTTTTGAATGAGTATCTGTTACTAACAGATATTCCATAGGAACATTAAGAGTGTTGACCAAAGGCAGAAACACTGTATAAAGCAAGTAGACTTTGTCTTCACAATAGTGACCAAAGGTTACATTTAAAACCTAGCAAGGGCTGGGTGCAGTGGTGCACTCCTGTAGTCCCAGCAACTTGAGAGGCTGAGGCAAAAGGATCACAAGTTCAAGGCCAGCCTGGGCAACTTAGTGAGACCTTGTCTCAAAATAAAATAAATGTAAAAAGGTCTGGGGATGTAGCTCAGTAGCTAAGTATTCCCCTCAGTCATAGGGGATTCCACCCCTAGACTGCAAAAAAAAAAAAATACCCAAATCCTACTAAGGTTCAAGGTTAAGGACCTTTCTACTCCTAATTGGGATAAGGAATAGAATAACTCAGAGCCATTATCCCCACCCCAACCTAGTTTCTCTTCCTTCTTCCTTCATTTTATTCTGTTTGTACTGCCTGGGAATTTGCTTTTCTGGGAACTACATGCATTTGGACTTACCAAGTCCCACAGAGTAGTGAATTTTATCAGTTTCCAATTATCCTAATTTCTGGGCAACAAGTGCTTAAACATAAAGCTGGGGTGGAAATTCAAAGCAATTGTTCTCATTTAATCATTTTACAAAGTACTTAGATTTTTGTCTCCTACCACCTCGCCATCATGTTCTAACAGTTCACTAGCCGGGCACAGTGGCACATGCCTGCAATCTCAGTACTTGGGAGGCTGAGAATGGAAGATTGCAGGTTCGAGGACAGCCTCAGCAAGTAGTGAGACTCTCATCAACCTAGCGAGACCCTGTTTCAAAATAAAAATAAAATAGGTCTTGGAGTGTAGCTCAGAGGGAGAATGCTCCTGGGTTCAATCCTCAGTACTGCAAAAAAAAAAAAAATTACAGTTCACTGATTTCAATTCTTAATGTGGCCTCACTCTGCTCTTTTATTTATCTTATGGATTTGTTCTGTTATTTTGTAGTTTTTCTAGCTAAAAACTAAAGCAAACTGCCTATTTTAGAACAAAAGAAACTTGAATATTTAGATAATGTCATTAAGCTAGGCCTTAAATAATGAATGGAGCCAGTGCAGTGGCACACACCTATAATACCAGGGCTTGGGAGGCTGAGTCAGGAGGATCTCAGGTTCCAGGCCAGGCTGTGCAATTTAGGGAGATCCTGTCTCAAAAATAAATGAAAAGGGTTGGCTATAGCTCAGTGGTAGAGCGCCCCCTGGGTTCAACCCCTAGTACCACACACACACACACCCCCCACACACACACACAAAAAAAAGGTGGGCTTTTGCTTAGGACTACCTAATATGTAAGGCTCCTCACACTATTGTCCAGTGGGATTTTTCTTGTAATCTCATTTTTTTTGTGGTACCGGGGATTGAACCCAGGGGTGTTCTACCTCCGCGCTACACCCTCGGCTCTATTTTTTTATACTTTATTTTGAAACTGGGTCTCACATAGTTGCAGAGGGCCTCACTAGGTAAACAGAGAGAGAGAGAGAGAGAGACAGATGAGGCTGGCCGTGAACCCGGATCCTCTGGTCTCCGCCTCCCAAAGTGCTGGGATTACAAGCATGCGCCACCACTCCCGGCTTCTTGTAATCTCATTAATAAAATTATTAGAAATACCAAATTACTACTACTATTATTGGATTATAACTAAAATTTGCTAAAAGAAACAACAGAATAGTATCATATACACTACAGGGAGCTAATAAACTTATACTAAAATGGTGCTTAAGATACAAGTGTAGGGCGGCTGAAACAGAAAGATCATTGGTTCAAGGCCAGCTTCAGCAACTTAGTGACACCCTCAGTAACTTAGCAAGACCCTGTTTGAAAATGAAAAATAGAAAGGACTGAGGGTGTAGCTAAGAGGTAGAATGACCCTGGGTTCAATCTCCAATACCAAAATAAAATAAACTACAAAGTCAGTGGTGGTACACCCCTGTAATTCCAGCTACTCCAGAGGTTGAGGAGGATCACAAGTTCAAGGCCAGCATGGCCAATTTAGTGAGACCCTGTCTCAAAATAAAATTTGAAAAGAGCTGGGAGTTAGCTCAGTGGGAGGACACTTCCTTACCATGCAAGAGGTACTGGGTGGCAATCCTTAGTACAACAACAAAACAGGCAAACAGAAAGATACAAGGTGAATTCGATCCTGACAGGAAATGATTGTTGTTTTTGTTTTTCAATCTAAAAGAACTTATTTCTAGAATATGAAATATCACATTTACAGCATTGTATATTATGTAATGAAATTACCAGGGCTTTTTTTTAAACATTAATACAGTTTTAAGTCCATGGATGGTCTTATGTTGGAACATACAGAAAGAAGATTATGTTTATAGTGATTTGGTTGTTACAAAAATGCATATGAAGGTTTAAGGAAATGCTTGTTTATAATTCAGAGAAGCCATAATATCTACTTTTCATAAAGCTTCAATATGCTTGAGATATATGTAAGGAGTCAAATTCAGAGATTCAAATTTCAAAAATACCTTTCTGATTGTATTGAACTCACTACCACTACCACTTTTATACACAGACCAAATTGTAATTAATGTTAAGAACTCTTGTTTATGTTTAACTGCTTGAATTGCTAAGGCTGAGACAGGAAGATCACAGGTTCAAGGCCAGCCACAGCAACGTAGTAACATCCTCACAACTTAGTGAAACACTGTTTCAAAATAAAAAATAAAAAGGGCTGGGGGTGTTGCTCAGAGGTAGAATGCCCCTGAGTTCAATCCTCAGTACCAAAAACAAAAACGCTTGAGTTGCTAAGTAAGTGAACTAACTTGGTTAACATGGCAATTAAATGTCATATTGATTGGTTTACTTAACAAATATTTGTGAATGATTGACTCATTAAAAAAAAACCCTAATGGAAATTAGAAAAAGTAAATTTTGGAGCCAGGCATAGTGGCACATGCATGTAATCCCAGTACTTGGGAGACTGAGAGAGGAGGATCGCTAGTTCAAAGCCAGCCTCAGCAACTTAGCAAGGCCCTCTGAAACTTAGTGAGACCCTGTTTCAAAATAAAAAATAAAATAGGGCTGGGAGGGTAGCTCAAAGGTAGAATGTCCCTGGGTTTAATCCCCATTACCATACACCAAAAAAAAAAAAAGTAAAATTGGGTTCTGATGCTAACATTTATTTAACCAGCATTTACTAAGTACTTATTGCAGGCATTTCTCTGGGCAATGATACCAGCTGTAATGTTGAGGAAGTCACAAACTGTTATTCCAAATCTGCAAAACAGTGGCTGAAAAAAATTTTAGAGATGTGCTAGACAAGTCATTAATGGGATTTTAAAAAACAGATTCAGTGTCCTTTTGCTATTTTACTCAAGAACTTACTGATAATATTTTGCTAATTATAAATGAAAATGTCAACCATTTATTAGAAGGAGATTGTGTGTGTGTGTGTGTGTGTGTGTGTGTGTGTGTGTGTTTTACTGGGGATTGAACCCATGGCCTCGTACATGCTAAGCAAGTGCTGTACTCTCAAGCTACACTTGCAACCTTTTTATTTTTTATTTTGAGACAGGGTCTCACTAAATTACCCAAGGCAACCTTGAACTTGAGATCCTCCTGCCTCAGCCTTCTGAGTAGCTGGAATTACAGGCGTGCCACCAAGCCTGGGTAGAGGGAAATTCTCAATCTATTGAGTGTTGTGAAAATCAGAGCCAACTGAGATGTAAGAGAAAGGCATGGAGTCAGAAAACCCAAGTTGAAGGTTCAACTCTTGTCTGTGCTAGCTGACTAAACTTGCTCAATCCTCTTGAGTCGATTTACTCATTTGTAACTGAAATGTACTACTGTGAAAGGAATAGTTTTGAGGAATAAATGATGCTAACATTTATTACATGTATTATTTATAATATATTTATTATAACATTTTGTAAACTACAAATCACCATAAAAATACAATAGCAGGGTTGAGGGTGTGGCTCAGTGTGAGACCACTTGCTTAGCATGCACAAGGCCTTGGGTTCCATACTCAGCATCGCAAAAAAAAAAAAAAAAAATATATATATATATATATATATATATAAATTACATGTATATATGTATGCTATTAATGCAAGTAAACAAAATATTTTTTTAGTCAAGAGTCACATCCTGACACAACACTCATCCTGGTGTGCTAGCATTCTCGAGAGAATCTGCCGACCTGGATTCTCTGGTGGGGGCAGTCAGTACCCCCATTAGTGCCCAGATGAGAAACACATCTTACCCTGGGTTCTAGAAAGTTTGGGTCGGCCCCTTTCTTCCTGCCCATCAGGGAGTTGGTACATGCCATAGTGTGTTGTAAATCCTTTTCTTTTTTTTCTAGAATAAAACATGAATTGAACTCTATGTAAAGTGAACTGTATATATTTTTAAGTGCGTGAAAAGTCTATTAACAGTATTTGTTAACATTTAAATTGGAACAAGCTGACAATTTCAATGACCGAGCATGCATGCTTATTCTTTTACCATGACAAACTCCCTACAGATATGCTACACAAAAGATGGAGCATCGTATCTTCACCAGAAAGGGAGATCACCTTGGTGAACCTGAAGAAAGATGCAAAGAATGGCTTAGGTAAGTCACCGTGAGATTCCTGAAGGCCTATGAGAACTCAAAGCAAAAAGGTCTAGAGCCCAGCACTGCGCTGAAGCAGCAGCCACTTCTGATCAAGATACTGGCCCCCGCCCCCACCCACCACCCCACCTTCCAGATCACCAGCTGCCCAAGATGAAGGGCCTACACAAAATATGTCCACCAAGTTTATAAGATGGGTCCCCCTCACATGTGTTACCTGTTGATCAGACTTGATCTCAGCCTTCACATTTCTTTTTCAAAATGTGCTATTTTACAGGATTTCAAATTATTGGTGGGGAGAAGATGGGAAGACTGGATCTAGGTGTATTTATCAGTTCAATTACACCTGGAGGACCAGCTGACTTGGATGGTTGCTTAAAGCCAGGTACTTTACATTTTGGTAATTTACTAAGTACTTGCATGAATTTGCAGAGGGCAAAGGTGGAACTTGGGACAATATTGAAGAAGGGATGACACTGGTAAGATTTGCAATGAATTTTTGTTGTCAAAAATACTGGATTGTAGCCGGGCGTGGTGGTGCACGCTTGTAATCCCAGTACTTGGGAGACGGAGACTGGAGGATCCGGGTTCGCGGCCAGCCTCAGCTACTTAGTGAGGCCCTCCACAACTTCGTGAGACCCGGTTTCAAAATAAAGAATGAAAAATAGGGCCGGGGGTGTAGCTCGGAGGTAGAACGCCCCTGGGTTCAATCCCTGGTCCCACACAAAAAAAAAAAATATACTGGATTTTCTGTTTTCCAGGAGACCGTTTGATATCTGTGAATAGTGTGAGTCTGGAGGGGGTCAGCCACCATGCTGCAATTGAAATTTTGCAAAATGCACCTGAAGATGTGACACTTGTTATCTCTCAGCCAAAAGAAAAAATGTCCAAAGGTAATGTCATGAATGTCGCTTAGCTTTGTGTTCTGTTTCAGCTTTCACAAGCACTGTAGTACATTCACGCAATAAATTGGATTTAATAATAGCTTCTTATTTCCTTTCTGGCAATTTGACACACGTACTTTGTGTGTGTGTGTGGTACTGGGGATTGAACCCAGGGGCATTCTGTCTCCAAGCTACACTCCCAGCCCTGTTTTATTTTCATTTTGAAATAGGGTCTTGTTAGGTTGATGAGAGTCTCACTACTTGCTGAGGTTGTCTTCAAACTTGCAATCCTCCTGTCTCAGCCTCCCAAGTACTGGGCATTTGCCACGATGCCCAGCTTGACATGTGTACTTTGAATTGTTTTACACATCACTGTAACTTTTCCATTCATCAGTTCCAGTATTTTCTGTTTCATTCCCCTTTAGTAATATATGCACAAAAATAAATTCATTGTGCAAAATTGATGTTACTTAAGTAAATTCTGAATCCTTGATATGCTCCATTGTTCTTAGGTTCAATAAAAGAATTCTTTATCATTGTGTAATTAATATGGTTATATAATAGTCATCTATGAAGTCCTGTCTGAAACTTGTCTTTTATAAAAAAGAAAAGAACAGCAAATCAGAAATTTAAAAACAAGACCATATCACTTTGTTTCATAATCTCTGCTATTTGCATGTTGTGAGAGAAAAGACATGAGGAAGATCAAAAATCCTGAGTTTGAGCTTTGCCTGTTCCTCTCGAAGCACAGTTTTACTATTACCATCTGAAGAGGATATAAGACAAGCAGGATCTCTGTCCTGCTTGTCTGCCTTGCAGACTCGTTAAGAGGATCAGGCGGTGGCGCAGTGCTGGTGAAAGCCGCACACACAGCCCGTGGAGCAGAGCGCTGCAGTGGACAGCAGCCAGGGCTCCAGAGTCTCCACTGAGTAAAACTGTATGCCTTGAGCAAGTTCCTTGAACTGTGCTCAAACACCAAACGGTGGCATGTCTTTTAGATTGAGAAAATCAAACTATGTAATGCATGTAAAGAATTATACATGCCTAGTACACACTAAGCACCTAAATGTGCATTTCAGCTATCACCATTAATAGTGTTTTTCAAGCCAGGCGTGGTGGCGCACACTTGTAATCCCAGTACTTGTGAGGCTGAGATAGGAGGATCACAGGTTCGCGGCCACCCTCAGCAACTTAGTGAGGCCCTCTGCAACTTAGTGAGACCCTGCTTCAAAATAAAGAATAAAAAATAGGACTGGGGGTGTAGCTCTGAGGTAGAATGCCCCTGGGTTCAATCCCCAGTGCCACAAAAAAAAGTGTTTTTGAAAAATAGTAATGTGCTAGTTATAGCTAAGTTACTTTCATCCCAAAGATACTAGGAAATATATTAAAGATTTAATTAAAAATTAGCTGAGAGTTAGACAATGAATTTCAGACATACCTTTAGATGCTTATGACAAAAGATGAAAAACAAACATTTCATATAATATTTTATAACAAAATTTCTTGATTTATATAGTTTAGTCACTATGACTTCTTTATTTACTAAATATTATATATTAAATTTGTGTGTATATATATAATATGTAGATATATAAATAATATATATTTATATAATATATGTTTGCTGTGAACAGACACAGTAGTTGGATGGAAAGTAGACAATACCCCCACTGCCCATAAGAGCATCTATTCTAACTAAAGCTTAGTGGTTTTAAGCAAAGGAAGACAGCGGTAGTTGGAAATGTTGTAGTATAACTCTGAGTTTCAAGCAGCCAAGACCAAATTTTGTTTTTGTGTTGTCTTATTTTGTTTTGTTTTATTACTAGGGATTAAACCCAGGGGTGTTCTACCTCCATGCTACACCCCATCTCTTTTTATTTATTTTTCTTTCTCAACAGGGTCTCACAGAGTTGCTTAGGGTCTTACTAGGTTGCTGAGGCTGACCTCAAACTTGTGATCCTCCTGTGTCAGCCTCCAAAGTGCTGGGATTACAGGTATGCACTACCATGTCTGGCTAAGACCAAAATTTTTTTTTAAAAGCACATCATTAGGTTCCATTATTCACCATTATTTTAGCAAAAGAAGCATATAAATTCAGAATAAATTCATTTCTACCTGGATCCCCTCAAAGGGATTTCCATTTTAATTTTGTTTTTAATAGATGTTTTATAGAAAATTCATTCATTTGTTCAAATATTTATTGTGTGGAATGTACATAACACAAACCTCTGCCCTCATGGAAATCACCCTTTATCGGGGGAGAAAAATATTGAACAGCTGGCCAGACAAGTGAATTTTTAATTACAGTTGTGTTAGCAAGAAGTCAAAAGTGCCAAGAAAGCATATGATAAAAGAACTTTACCTGAGTGTGGGGATCAGAAAACATTTTTCTTCTCAGCATAGTTTCATGTGGTTATTTTTTATTATCTGTTCTCAATGAAAATTAAAAGTATAACAAAATATAATTATATGAAATTATTTCTTCAGAAAGCTAGATTAATTTATCATGGTGTGTAGCTATCACTTGAAATGAGGTAAACTCAAATTGCCCAGTAAAAAAAGTTTTACAATTTCTGGCCTAACCTAGTAGATATAACAGTCCTCTTCACAACTTAAGTGGTACTAGAAATATTAGTCATTCTTTTTTTTTTCAGACGGATTTGTGGAAAACTGCATGTCCCTGAGCAATAGTGAAAATATTTTTCCTCTATTTGTTGGTTATTTATATTTTGTGTTAAGCTTCCAGTGCACATATTATATCCTTGTTCTACAGGAGGTTTAAAAAATCATTTTTATTAAATTGTAGAAACTATACTTTGGAAATATTAACTCTTTGATTATTTTTTGTTGTTGCATATAGTTGATCTCAAGTTACTCATTATTCTTTAAATTTTTTTGTTGGTTTCATTCACTACATAAAACTTTTTTTGTGTGTGTGATACTGGGAATTGAACCCAGAGGCATTCTACCTCCTAGCTACATCCCCAGACCGATTTGGAAACAAGGTCTCACTAGGTTGCTGAAAGCTTCACTAAATTGCTGAGGCTGTCCTCGAACCTATGATCCTCCTGTCTCAGCCTCCCAAGTACTAGGATTACAAGTGTGTGCCACCATGTCCGGCTACATAAAACTTTTAATTTTTTATAAATTCACATTCGTAATTCTTTTCCACATGCCTCCTATTTTTATATCTTCAGAAAGCTTTCATAAGTGGCTTTTGATAAGAACAATATATAAGGAATTTAGAGTTGCCTTCCTTGATAATTACTTGGAGTCTAAAGTATGCAGTCCAATAGGACAATATAAAACAAGTATAAAAATAACTATTTAATAAATAAGGTCCAAGAGGGCTAGAATATAGCTCAGTGGTAGAGCAATCCCCAGCAACACAAAAAATATTTTCTTAAGAAAAAGGAGCCGGGCGTGGTGGCGCACGCTTGTAATCCCAGTACTTTGGGAGGCAGAGACCGGAGGATCCAGGTT
>PVJS01037693.1:0-19779 GCA_004027185.1 Glis glis
TGAGTATCAGTTTGGTGTTAGCATACATGCACACAGCTCTTGGTGTCCCTCCCCCCCACTTCCCTCCCCCACATGTAGCACTAAGAATGATGTTGGTATAATCTCATATATACACATTGTTTATGACAGTAATTCCATAGATTCACTTCTTTCTTGCCCTTCCCCTTCTGTATTGGACAGGGTTCTCTAGATTAACAGAATACACAGAATGAGTATATTTGAAAAAAGGGATTTATCAGATGGGCTTACAGTTTGAAGCAATGTAGTCCCAGGTTCTGACTGCACGTGGAGAGTCAGAGGAACCAGTAGCTGGTCGAACAGTCTAAGATCTGGAGTCTTAGGATCGGAGCAACCACTAATTCAGTCCCAGTCCAAGACGTGAAGATCAGGAAGCTCTTCGGAGAAATGATGGTGAAGTTTCATTTCCAAGAGCTGGAGGCTGAGAAGATCAAGAAGCTCTTCAGAGAAAGGTGAAGCCGGCGGCCGACGATCTCAGGCAAGAGCAGGTGCGTTTTTCCTTGGAAAGAAGTCCGCACCTATCAGAATCCTGCTGCCTACATTCAGGGCAGGGCTTTCTGTTTAATCTGCTGTTACACACCCAAAATCACATAATCTTGGGTGTGTCATGATCAGGTCAAGTTGACAACCTAGACTATCACACCTTCCCTTGTACCCCTTCCCTTGCACCACTGAGGGTTCTCCGTTGTCATTGGAGTCCCTTTTGTGTCCCCACTACTCCCTAAGTTGCACATATTAATGAAAACATATGTCCCTTCTTTTTTTGTGACTGGCTAATCTCACTTAACATAATGTTCTCCAGATCTTTCCATTTTCTTGCAAATGCTGTTATTTTTTTTCTTCTTTATTGCTGAGTAGAATTCCATTGTGTGCATTTCCCATAATTTTGTAATCCATTCATCTGTTGATGGACATCTAGGTTGGTTCCATAATTTGACCACTGTGAATTGTGCTGCTATGAACATGGGTATGCATATATTACTGTTGTTTTCTAAATTCAATCCCTTTGGTATGATACCCAGTAGTGGTATAGCCGGATCATATGGTGGATCCATTCCCAGTTTTCTGAGGAATCTCCACACTGATCTCCACAGTGGTTGAACTAGTTTGCAATCCCACCAACAGTGTAGAAGAGTCCCAATTTCCCTACATCCTCTCCAACATTTGTTGTTGTTTGACTTCTTAATGATTGCCATTCTAATTGGGGTCAGATGAAATCTTAGGGTAGTTTTGATTTGCATCTCCCTGATTGCTAATGATGTTGAACATTTTTTCATGTATCTATTGGCCATTTGTATCTCTTCTTTCGTTAAGTGTCTATTCATTTCAGTTGCCCACTTCTTTATCGGATTGCAGCAGGCGCACAAATTACCCACTCCCGACCCAGGGAGGTAGTGACGAAAAATAACAATACAGGACTCTTTCGAGGCCCTGTATTTATAGTATATATAAACCAATATGTATTTTTATATATTATCTGTGTTTACTTTTTTCCCCTATGATTATCTTGGTGTTATTACCTTCCTTAACTCCCATTTCCTTACTTGGTTCTTTTTTCTTTCATTTTTATTATTTTAGCTATTTTAATTTTTTTTTTTTTTTTTGCGGTACCGGGGATTGAATGCAGGGGCGTTCTACCTCCGCGCTACGCCCCTGGCCCTATTTTTTTTTTTATACTTTATTTTGAGACCGGGTTTCACGAAGTTGCGGATGGCCTCACTAAGTAGAGACAGGGAGAGAGAGAGAGAGAGAGAGAGCATGAGCGTGTGCATGCGCACGCGCGCACAAGCTGAGGCTGGCCATGAACCCGGATCCTCTGGTCTCCGCCTCCCAAAGTACTGGGATTACAAGCGTGCGCCACCACACCCGGCTAATTTTTGTTTATGTGTTTTATTTTATTTTATTTTTTTTGTGGTACTGGGGATTGAACCCAGGGGCATTCTACTTCTGAGCTATACCCAGTCCTATTTTATTTTTTATTTTGAAACAGTGTCTCAGTTGCAGAGGACCTCACAGGCTGGCCACAAACCTGTGATCCTCCTCTCTCAGCCTCCCAAGTACTGGTATTACAGGTGTGCACCACCATGCCTGGCTTGTTTATGAACTTTATTATTCGTATAACCTAAGCTGTTTTTCCTTGGACATTTTCTTAGTCTGTATTTTTAGAACAATTTTTATCAACACTTTTGTTCCAGGGTTCACTAAATTCTGATTTCATGTTACCCTGGGTCTTTTTGTTCATTTATATTTTAGAATTTTAAATATATTCATAGAGTTTTTTTTAAATATCTGGAAATGCTGAAGGAAATTTTATTTAGCTTAGTACATTTTGTTATATATTTTTCCTTCTGCTTTCTGGTTTTGGGGAACAATTTTCCTCATTTGAAATGTTTTGCTTTTCATTTTCTCTTTTCAATTAGAGTAACATTGTATAAATGCTGTCTTTTATTTTCCATTAATTTTAGAATGTCTTTTATTTTCTTAGGCCAGCAATAAACCTGTACTTAGAAAGGGATGGATTGGATGGTGTACTAGATTTCTTAGCTCATGAGTGCCCTCTTCTGTTTGGATGAGGATGCACAATATTTTTAAAGAGCAATAGGATAATGATAGGTGTTTTTCTGAGTTTCAATTTTTTTTGTTTGTTTCTGTAGAAACTTTAATTCTTTTACCTCCTCTTTCCGCTTTACCTTAAAAATCCAAAGAATCATTTCCCCTTCCAATTACTTCTCACTGTTCTGGAGAATGGGTGCAACCCCCAGCTCTGGTTGAAGTTCCCGCAGCCTAACTGATCTTCCAAGCGTCAGATGTATTCTCAGCCTCTCTGCCGGCAGGGTGGTCCTCAGGGTGACTATGCCTGTGTCTCACCCATGTGCCTGCAGCTCTGGCCTATTTTATAGGCAGTCTCCATCTAGCCTGCTGCTCTGGAGGAGGCTCCAGAGGTGGCTCGGCTGGTTTCTGGAGGTTTACTTTCCCGGTTACATGCAAATTGAACTACTATCCCATTTCACAGTGATGCCACAGGCATGGGTTGTTGGTGGTTTTGCTCACTTGCTTTAACCTGTGTGATGTCCAGAAGATGTGGGGAGACTCTACCTCACATGTCCCATTATCCTATGGGACTCCAAAAACAGTTTTTTTTTGACAAATATAATTGTTAAATAGGTCTTCCTTTTTTGAGTTGTAAGTTTCTTCTTTATAATTTCTACATATAGATCTTCATTGTGCTTTCTGAGACAATGTAGAGTAATCCAAATTTCTCTTCTAAAACAGAAGCTGTTTCCCAGCTGTAAAATCTTCCTTTCTTTGGAATAATCACCCATAGACCCTTTAACTGTTATTCATATAATAAAACTTCAAGTTAAAACTTCCATCTGATCACTCTCTTTACCAAAGATGCACTTTGTATAGTGTATTTACCAGCATAACTTCAGGACATTATAGCCATTGGAAGAGGCTAACAATAGCAATTCAAACATTCACTTAGAATAATTACTTTCCTTAGTCCAAATAAAGTGATTTATGCAAAGAAAAATAAAAGGAAATTGAAAATGGTAACAAACCATGCTTTTATACTTTGTTTTCTACAAAGAACACTCATTAATTGGCTCATCCACAAACACAGCAAGTATTTTTCAGACTGGAAGAACAGCTAATGTGTCTAGATGTTTCTGACCAAATGTAGCAAATAAAATGTAAAACAGCCTGAATGAATATGCGTACTTATGACTCTCTTCATTTGGAGCCCAGGACTATAGAATGAATGCTAATAGAGCAAAAGAGTGTCATGTTGCTTGCTTTCATTTTTGCAGCACTGACAGGGTTATGCCTTTTGATGCTGTGATGTAAGCAAATCCTAGGGTTGCTAAAAATTCAATACAAGACATAGTATATTTAGGGAGTTCTAATAGGAAGATGATAGGAGAATGTGGGGAAATTGGGCGAGGTGTGGAAGTTGAGACAGCAGAGTGAATATGGGACTGATAAGAATTTTCTTACCAACTTCAGTGGTGGCTCTTGAAGCGAGCATGAGTGGTGGCTACTGGTGAAAACCTGAAATTATTTTAAACTGAATGAAGCTAAACAATGCTTTTTCTTCATATGACTTCTCCATCCTGCCTCCCATATGTTCTCATATTGTGTGTGTGTGTGTGTGTGTGTGTGTGTGTGTGTGTGTGTGCGCGCGTGTGTGAGGGGAGTGTGGTACTGGGGATTGAACCCAGGGGAATTTTACCTCCCAGCTATACCCCCAGCACTTTTTAATCTTTTGTTTTGAAACAGGGTCTCACTAGGTTGCTGAGAGTCTCACTAAGTTGCTAAGCCTGGCCTGGAACCTGTAGTCCTCCTGTCTCAGCCTCCCGAGTACTGGGATTACAGGCATGCACCACCATGCCTGGCTATGTTTACACATTTATATTGAAGAGCAAGGAAACAAACCTTTAGCTTTGGGTACAAAAACAAAGATAAACTTAAGCCTAGAGGATGAAATATAATAAAAATACATTAATATACTAGTTTGTGGATATATGAACACTTAGTGACAAAAAAGATGTAAATATCACTACTGTTTCCTTCACAAATTGGAATAATAATATAGAAACTCTTTCATACTGTGCATTTCTAGTTTATGCATTCCTCACATTATCTCATTAAATACTTGGGAAACAGTATATACAGTGTGAGACTCATCAAGATTAAGCAACTTATCCATAGACACCCAGGTAGTGATAGAGCTGGTGGTGAAACCTGTATGTTCTTTAGTCATCGGAACACAGCATTTGAGGAAAGCACAGCTTAAATCCTCTTTAGCATCAGTGCTCAAATCCTCCTAGACATCTGACTTGTGGCCTTGTAGTAGAAGGAGTAGGCTAATAAAAAATGTAAGCACATGCAAGACACACGCAAGACACACACGTACAGCCACCTGCATGCATGTGCACATATGCATGGGTACACCCATGCACCCATGACCTGAAGAAGTGTTTCTTAACCATGCTGCTGTCACTACAATGTAAGCTCTGAGGGCGTAAAGATTTTAGTTAATTTTATTTATTGCCATATGGCCAACATCTGGGAGGGTTATTGGTACATGATAAGTGGTTAATAAATAATTGTAAATAAAAGAGTAATCCAGTAATGTTTTAATATTTATTGTTATTTTTGCAAATGATGTTTGTGTATATTTGCTGTATTATTTAATAGTCTTTTTTAGACAAAACTAAGTAGAAAAAATTAGCACATAACTTGTGAGATATGATAAACATAGATAAATTAAGTGGTGCATACGTACAAATATAGGAAGGGATGGAAGAAATTAGGCACTCAAGATTCATGAAGCATGACATATTCAAGACAGCCATGGTATCCTTTTTTAAAAATTTTTATTTTTTGGTACTGGGAATTAAACTCAGGGACATTCTACACCTGAGTCCCAGCCCCAGCCCTATTTTATTTTTTATTTGAAACAGGGTCTCACTAAGTTGCTGAGGGCCTCACTAAGTTGCTGAGGCTGGCCTCCAAGTACTGGGATTACAGGCATGTGCCACCATGCCTGGCCAGTCTTGATATCCTTAAACCAGCTACCCATCGTTGACCTCCAGTCTGACCCCACATCTTTGCTGGGGCTGCTCAGGAGGTCACTGAAAAGCTCCTGGCTAAGAATACTTGCCCCTACATCAAAAAGTGCAGCGAGGGTCTGCTCCAGACCTCCATCTGCGTAGTCTCCTTTCTCACCCTTAACTATGGTCCTTAGAACCAGACTGGACAGGAAACGCTGATATCAGTGTCAGAGGGCAAAAGAGAGAGCAAGAGCGAGAGCACAAATGAATAGTGTGTGACACAGAACCCAAGCACCATGGCCCCTTGATCCTGCTTGAACCTCGTGAAAATTCATTCACAGCTCACTACAATGGAATCGAGGGGCATGGAAAAGAAAGTGAAACACTCAGGTGACAGACACCTGCTCCAGGAACTAGCTCACAGAACCAGTTCAAGGAAACAGCCTACCGTATCTTTAAAACGATTCCTACTTAGCAACTGCCAATGAAACGTCCAACTATGACCTTAAGACGACTTTAGTAGTAATTTCACCACGACCACGCAGAGCTGGCCGGCTCCTGCAAACCTCAAAGTGCCAAGGAACTTTCTTTGTCCATTGCTTCTATAGATTTCTCTAAAAACCCTCAAACTGTCTTGTTTTCTGGATGTACCAGAGTCCACCCCAGCTGTGCGTGTGTGTCCTGGATTCCAATTCCATTTTTTATTACCCAAATAAAAGTTCTTTTATTGGAAATTCATCTCTATTTTGTTGAACTGTGACAAACCCTACCCTAGTTATGTTAACCATTTCCCTTGCTTCTTTCTGTCTGTATTTGATTCTGTATGTATTTAATTCAATCAACTCTGCAATTCAATTATCTTCATTTGGTGTGTGGGCCGTTCTGTTCTGTTATTCCTGAGAGCCTTGCCTGCCTGGTAGAGGACTTAGAGACTACCATGTATCAAATTGTTTCTTACCATGGTAATGATTTACTTTAAAATAAAATCTACACTTCTTAATCCCAGTAGTTGGGAGGCTGAGACAGGAGGATCCCAGGTTCAAGGCCAGTATTCAGTAAGTTAGTGAGACTCTGACAATAAAAAATAAAATAGGGCTGCGGGTATAACTCAGAGGTAGAACACCCTTGGATTCAATCCCCAGTTACCCCCCCCCACACACACACACATATAAATAAAATAAATCTGAGAAGATTCAAATTTCATCCCATAATAAAGTCACTTTATTTTGCTTGCCTCCTAGTATTTCCTTTGGAGAAAGAAAAGTGGAATCGTAGTTGCCATCCCTGCTGGGGCAGATGCCTTGTGCTATGCAGCACCTTTCATGTGTCAAGGCTAACACAAGCTGAAAACCTCTGAACTAGAGAATTCACACTCCACACCCACGCCTCCTAAATGCTAACCTGACACTTTCCCCTACAGGCCAGATAGCCTTTCAAACACTGAGGTCAGTTACAGAGCACGGCTAAAAGGAAAAGAATTCCAGAGTTACAGCATTCTATCAAGTTCTCTAATACAGAGGTCAAAGTTCCTACAAATTATGGTAGTTCCTACAAATTGCTCAAATGCTACAGAGGAAAGGGTTGCCTGAATTTATCCAAATAGTCTTCCCATTTGAATACTTTGTTTTGCTTTAGTTGACTTAGACATAATTGAGAGGAGCAAAATTAAATTGCTCCATTTAATGAAAATAGTTAAGGGAACACTTAATATATACACTATCATTCTTACTTTTAAAAGGAAATGGTAAATTTTAAAATATTTTGAAAAGGAAAAGCTTCATGAGATTCTGCTATTAATATTTGTTTTTAAATGTGAGAGATAGAAGCAACAAAAATATTCTATTATAGATCTCATACAATCCCCCTTTTCTTTCTATTTCATTGGCATGAAATATGCAATATGAATTTCACATTAAGAGGCTTTGCCATCAGAGCTATATAATTACTATCCACAGAAGAGCGACCCACAGGCACAGTGCTGAGTCATGTAGTCATAGTGCAGCATCCACAGCTGGCCAATCTCTATTCTAAACTCTCAGTAAAAGGATTTACAGCTATTTGAATACCAGCCAGTGGCCCATTCTCAAAACTGTAAATAATAGAAGCGTTCATAAATGACTCGTGTTGCCTTTGTTACCTTTTCCCAGTGTTCTTCCCGGGAAGGCAGGATGTCACTTTATTTAAATCAGTTCCTGATCATTGATTGTGGCAAATATGTTTGGCTGAAGTGAAGGGTAGTTGGCCCCAAGGGAGACATCAGAAATTAATTTCTGCCACTTAATTATATTCTTAAGTTACATTTCCAGCTGAAAGCTAAAACATAGATACTAACTTAGTATGAAATTAATAGATAGTATATATGCGTGAGAAAAATCAAAATAAAATGTTTATGTATGTGTGTGTATGTGTTTATTCAATTCTTTTCTTTTTTTGTGGTGCTGGGGATTGAACCCAGGGGCATACTACCTCTGAGCTATATCCCCAGCCCTCTTTTATCATTTTGAAACAGGGTCTTACTAAGTTGCTGAGGCTGGCCTTGAACCTGCAATCCTCCTGTCTCAGCCTCCCAAGTACTGGGATTACAAGTGTGTGCCACCATGCCTGGCTTGTGTTTATTCATTTCTAGAGGAATTGCAAAGAAAGTGGGCAAGGCTGAGTCATCCAGACAAAACATCACCAACGAAGACCTGAAGAGCCCTCACTGCCACTGCAGATTGTGCACTCACAAAACATAGAGAAAACCCCTAAAGAATCCATCAAAATTAATCCGTGAATTCAGTAGAGTTGCAGGATGCACAGTTTGATCCACTCAGGTCTTGCTTATAAGTGTCACTAGGCAGAATCAGAGTAGCTTTCAGTCTGGGGCTGATTTAGCTACGTCTGAGGCAGGACACAACATCCCAGGAATGGTAAGATATACCAGGCCGGGTGGAACCCAGTGCATGCCCTGAGTATTATTCCCTCAAATCTTTTCTGCTGGTTTTCTCTCCAGTCTTGGATAGTTCCCTCCCACCATGCACTGATCAGTGTACAAATTTTTCACCTCCTTGGTTAAATTTATATTTTATTTTTTGTTGCTCTTTTAAATAAAATTGTTTTCTTGATTTCTTCTTTTATAGTTGGCTAATAGTGTGCAGAAACTCGACCATTAATTCTAGTGGCATTTTGAGGGCGTCTTCAGGGTTTTCTCCCTGTCCTATCTGCAGTGGCAGCCAGGGCTCTTGGGGTCTTTGGTGGTTATGGCTGCTGTAGTCCTCCCAATCTCTTTCTCCCAGTGGGAAAATTGTTTCTAAGGGGATGTCACGGGCCCACTTGTGGTGGTGGTACTGGCTCTGGTGAGTGGCACCCTTGGAGCAGCCACTAAACTGAGCCATGAAATACAGGCACATGTGGAGGGATAATAGCTCTGGGCCTGGGGTGCTGATATCCCTGATCCCCATAATGCAAGCACCCCAGGGCCTCATTGGTAATAGAAGGTAAAGCACAGATGCTGGAGAAGCAACTGGAAAGCTAAAAATGGGAACACAGGCCCACACAGAGTCAGGGTGGCTCTGGGGTTGGGGACCTAGCAGGGCCTAGCTTTTATGGGGTCTGAGTGCTCAGGGATGAGCAGAGAGAGTTTGGCTCTGGGGCCAGAGCCAGCAAATTCTCTATGAGATGGCAGTGGTGTCTGAGAGGTGGGCAGGACCAGGGCAGCCACAGAGCCAGGCTTTGGAGTGTGGGCACTCGAGGAGTCAGGGCACTCCCAGGCTTGGATGAAGTGGCTGTTTTGTGACTGTTGGAAGGACACGCAGCCACATCTCCCTTTCCGAGGTTCCCTGGCAAAACGGCTATTGGTTGGGGTCTTCTGTGGAGCAGGCTCCAGGGACCATGATGGTTCTTGCCAAGTGACTGACTGATTCTGGTAGCCTCCGCCTTTTTCTTTGTTCTTGGCCCTCCTCTGGTATTTCTGGTATGCTGATTTCACCAGTGATCCTTTCTATGTACATAGCCTCCTTTTTTTTTCTCTGTACTGTTTTGCCACAGATTCTTTAATGGACCCTTGAGGCCTTTTGGGGCTATTTTGATTTGTGGATAGCTGCCTAAATTTGTTTCTCATGGGGTAGGGATTAAGGTTGGCATCTCTTACTTTTCCATTCTGATTGATGTTTTGATATTTATCTATATGATCATTTCTTTAGTTAAGATTTATTTCACTATAAGTTGCAATTAACTGAAGAATAGGAAACTTCTTTTTAGCCAGGGTTGGGATCTGGACATCTGGAAGGAAATGTGCCTCATTCTCCTGCTCTTTCTCCAGCCTCCCCAGGCCCTACCGATCTCCATCTCAGAGGGATCCCTCAGCTCTGCTGCAGGCTCCCGCCCAGACCGCTCGCTCATTGGTTTGTACCTGGCGCCTGGCTGCCTGGAGGGTTTCTCTTTCTTTTGCTGTTGTCTTCAGACTCCCCTTACACCTCAGGGAGAGGCTCCGCTTTCCTGCCCTCCTCCTAGACAAAGGTCATCACTCCCTTTTGCTCAGGTGAAGTCCCAGAGAAGTTAAGGGTTTTTTGTTTTGTTTTGTTTTCCCTTCAGTTCTCCTGCTCTGCTTTCAGATTTCATGACGTCTTGAAATCTCAACAAGGCAGGTCTGAGGGGCCAGGTCTCTAGGTTTTCCTGCCCTCATCTCCCAAGGTAGATGCCTACTGCCTTGTGCTGAGTTAAAGCCCAAGGGTTTGCACATTCCTGGCATTCTTACCCTGGCCCAATATTTCTCATGACCACGCTGAAGGCCTCTGAAACCCTGTTGGCAGGTGGTTCTTGCCATATGGCTGATTCGGATAGCCCCTGCCTCTTTTTTCTTTGTTCTTAGCCCTCTCTTGGTTGGGACTCTAAATTGTCATGACAGGCCACATTTGGCCAATAGAAATTCTCTTAAAAGTTCAGCAATTTTCTCGTTTTGTGTGCGTGTGTGTGTGTGTGTGTGTGTGTGTGTGTGTGTTATTGGTGGTTGAACTCAGGGTTCTACCTCTGAGCTATACCCCAGCCTTTTTAATTTTTGAACAGGGTCTCACTAAGTTGCTGAGAGTCTTGCTAAGTTGCTGAGGATGATCTGGAACCTGCAATCCTCCTGTCTCAGCCTCCCAAGTACTTGGATTACAGGTGTGTGCCACCACTACCAGCACTTCTTAATTGTTTCTAATAGCTTTTTTTCTTCCCATTGCTTCACCAAGAATAAAAGAAACCATTAGGTTTCTTTATGCCAAAGAGAGGTTTGCAGTTTTTTGGAATTTTTGTTGTTGTTTTGTTTTTGTGGTACTGGGGATTGAACCGATGGACATTCTACCCCTGAGCTACACCCCCACCCCTATTTTATTTTTTTTATTTTGAAACAGGGTCTTTTAGTGAAGTGGAAGGCTTCACTAAGTTGCTGAGGCTGGCTGCATACCTGCGATCCTCCTGTCTCAGCCTCCCAAGCACTGGGATTACAGGCATATGCCACCACATCCAGCTAATTTTCTGGATTTTAATTCATTAGGCTTTTTCCTCATCCTCAGGTCTCTGATGATTTTTTTTTAAAACTATGATTATATAGGTTATCTGGATTGTTGTTGTGAGGATAGGAATGACATTTTCTTGTGACTTTTTACATTCTAAGCAGAAACTGATACCCAAAAGTATACATATAAATGATTATTTTCTCTTCCAATGCACAGACACATATGATATATAATATCATTATATACTTATATATCAGTAATAGATTTATATGTATATATTGCATGTAGTATATATAGTGAAATATATATATTCACATATATGCAGACATATAAATTTACTGTTGAAATTTTTTTTGGAATTCCTTTTTCAGAAATTCTTGAAAGTATTCATCATGTTCTTTTGAATACCTTCAGTAGAGGAAAATATTTAACTCTTCCCCCAAATCACATTTGCTCTAAAATAAGAGTAACATTCAAAAATAAGCTTGTAAATACTGCCAATGATCAAAATGAGTTATGTTTTTAGTAAAAATGTAACTATAAAATTGTTAGAAAGACTTTCTTGTGTTTCTTTTAAACATCCTTTGAAGGCAATTTATATAGGCAATTCAAAACTGGTTTGGGGTGATGGAAGTATCATGAGAATAAGGAAACTATTTCCTATAATGACTGCTTGATAACATAACAGTAGTTAAACCCAAATATTTAGGGACCTGTGATCTTAAAATCTATTTTATTTGCTCATATATTCAGCCTTGAACATTTGTTTTTGAAATTACTTAAAAATATTTAAGATTTCAGTTCTTTTTGTATCCTGAATAATCCAATGTAACTGATTACTATATGGTTTGTGATTTTATGGTTTTCTTTATAAATGCAAAGAAGTTCAGTGGAACTGAACTTTGTCCAGTTCCACCTATTTTCCTGCAAATGATCTAATTTTGTTCTTTATGAATGAGCAAAACTCCATGGTGTGTATGCACCACATTTTACTTATCCTCAATGTATTTTTTTTGGAATAAGGATACATTCTATTTATGGAAATGAAGGTAGATTTTTTTTTAAATCAAGAACCACAGAATAATGATTTTTATGGACTCATATTTGACAATGTCTCCCAGCAGGGGGCAGCACATCATGAGACATCACAAGTCATTATGAGGATGCTTTCCAGCTTTTTGTCTGAAGTGCCCAAGCTGGGTCAAAGTGTTGAGTCACATTCATTTTAAGCTGAATTTTATACAGTTATGAAATGATCAAGCCCTATTTGGAGGAGAATATTTTGACTTGCTGTCTATGATTTTTTTCATCACATACCAAAATTTAATGACATATAATAATAATGACTATTGCAAATTTACTGCCTTCTGTGGAAAATGAAATTGTTTTTAATTGTCGAAATTGCTTCTTTTGCATTCCATTGTTATCCTCTAGTTTTGAAAACTGAAAGATTAGCTGCACAAAGCCATGTTCACAATATTCTTATATTTTATGATTTTATGAATGTTTATTCATTCATAAAGACTTTCAGCTTTTATCTTCTAGATTTTTAAGTATTTTATTTTTAAGTATTTTTAAATATTTTATTTATCTGGAAGATGTTTACATAAGTTACAGTCCAACAAGCATATTGTTTTTGAGCATTTTTTAAGTGCAAGCTCCTTTGCCAATGGTTTTGTCCATGGTTTGTTTTAGTTGTCACTCTTATTTGACTCTGTAGTTTGTTCATACCAGTGTTGACGCATGGTCAGAGAGCGCAAGCAGGGGCTAGTGCCCTCTAGAAGTATCCTGCAATCCCTTCTCTCCTATTAATACCTAAGCTTACTTTTCCACTCAGTTATTTTTCTTTCCTGTTGTGAAACATATTGACTCACTGAAGAGTTAATAAAAATATATCTGTGTTGTCTAATGAATACTTATGAAACAAACATTGATGAACTTATGTCAAAATATAGAACTTTGGTAGCATCCCAAGACATACCCCCACGGTTTCCTCCTAATTATAATTATATTCTTCCACCCTGGAGGTGTGTGCTTGTTTTAGTCTGCTTTGGTCTGCTATGACAGCATGCCAGACTGGATGACAGATGATGAACAGAGCTTTTTTTTTGGCTCACAGATCTGGAGGCTCCGATTTTCAAGACTGAGGGTCCAGCATCTGGGAAGGGCCGTCTTGCTGTGTCATTTCATGGCAGAAAGCCAAAGAGAGGGCAAGAGAGACAGCAAGGAGGGTCTAAACTCACTTTTTTATAATGAACTCACTCTCTCTGTAGCAAACCCACTCCCAAAATAACAGGATTAATCCCTTCACTCTGCCCTTGGGTCTCCTCACCTCTTATCAGGTGCCAACTCCCAACACTCTTGTGCTGGGATTACATTTCCCACACATGCTTTTTGAGGGACACATTCAGACCATAGCACCACAATTATGGCTTCCTGATAATCATTTCTTTTTCTTTATGCTTTTATGACCTATATATGTATCTTAAACGATGGTCTGGTTTTGGTTGCTTTGAACTTTATTTGAATGGAATCATATGTTGGTATTATATTAATTCTTCTTTTGTTCAGTATTGTGTTTGCAACATCATCCATACACAGGTATATTTTAATTTTAAGTAGAAAATCCCTGAATTGAAAAGTGGTATACCTAAAATGAAAATTCTGGGTCATAGATTTTCTGTATCTTCAAGTTGGCTAGATAATGCCGCCGTGTTTTACAAAAAGGCATCACAAGTATTCCCACCAGATGTGTACGAGAATTCCACTTCTTATATCCTCATCTACAGGACAACCAAATATTACAATATTTGTGAAAAAGTGATGAATTACAGAGAATGCCAGTTATAAAACACAGAAGGAATTGTAGAAAAATAATTTCACGGACCCAAATGATATTGATAGATTAAGGGAAGGAGTACTTACTCGTTGGTATCAAAACCATTAAGTAAATGGTCAATGAGAAACAGGCCATTGGTTAATTCCTAAAGGAAAACCTCAAAAATTACTTGTTAATCACAAGGGAAAAACTTATCTGTACAATGGAGGGGAAATAAGAAATAACTTAGTATAATTAATCGATTATAGCATTGCCAATGGAAGTTAACCAAATACTGTTTGCCTTTTGATACAATGCTACATGAAATACACACCATTACTATGATTTAGTTTCGGCAAAAAAATTAAACTGAATTGATTCAGAATGTAGCATGATGTACAACTTACTAATTAAAAGACTAATTAAAAGACACAGCACAGAAACTACATAAATCCAGTGATATTCTTCAGGAGTAATTGACTCTGGTTCTTTATTTTTTTATTATTTATTTATTTATTTATTTATTGCGGTACCGGGGATTGAAAGAGGGGCGTTCTACCTCTGCGCTACACCCCCGGCCCTATTTTTTTTATGCTTTATTTTTGAAACCGGGTCTCACAAAGTTGCGGAGGGCCTCACTAGGTAGAGAGAGAGAGAGAGAGAGAGAGAGAGAGAGAAAGAGAGAGAGAGAGAGAGAGAGAGAGAGAGATCGCGCTCGCGCATGCGCGCTGAGGTTGGCCACGAACCCGGATCCTCCGGTCTCCGCCTCCCAAAGTACTGGGATTACAAGCGTGCGCCACCACGCCCGGCGACTCTGGTTCTTTAAAACAGTATCATAAAAAAAGAGGTGATAAACAATGATAAGAAATTTATGGAACATAAAAGCCAGATGTGAGGCTGGATCTTATATTTCATATTTGAATGGAAAAATCAACAGTGTGATATGCTAGGGTCAAATGGGGAATTTTGAATATAGTCTTAGTACTAGAATAAGGTAAATTATAGCGAAAGAGAAAGTGGAGATTATTTACTGAAAAAAGTTGAGGAAAAGTATGTACAATATGATTTTTATATTGATGTAAAACTAGAGGTGTGTGTGTGTGTGTGTGTGTGTGTGTGTGTGTGTGTATGTGTGTGAAGGCCTGGAAATGTAGGCATTCAGGCAATTAGCAGTTGTGGTCCATGGTGATAAATTATTGATTTAAGTTTTTCTAATTTTCTATAATGAATATGCGCTGCATGTATGTGTGTGTGTATGTGTTCGTGTTCGTGTGTGTGTGTATGTGTGTGTGTATTGTGGATTGAATCCAGGGGTTTTCTAACTCTAAGCTACACGCCCAGCACGTTTTATTTTTATTTTTTACTTTGAAACCAGGTCTCTCCAAGTTACTGCACACTGGTCTCTAATTTGGATCCTCCTGTTTTACTCTCCCAAGTACTGGGACTATAGGTGTGAGCCACTGTGCCCCACTTACAATGATAATTTTTTTTTTGCAGTACTGGGGATTGAACCCAGGGGCATTCTACCTATGGGCTACACCCTCAGCCCTATTTTTTATTCTTTATTTTGAAACAGGGTTTCACTAAGTTGTGGAGGGCCTCACTAAGTAGCTGAGGCTAGTGGCGAACCTGTGATCCTCCTGTCTCAACCTCCCAAGTACTGGGATTACAAGCATGCGCCACCACGCCCGGCTTTACAATGATAATTTTTAAGAGTACAAATTAGATAATAAAAAGTTACTTAATTTAACTGATTAGTTTTTAACTGATTAATCTTTAATGGAGTGCATTTCCTGGTAAAAACTAAGATGTAAAAGACAAGCATTTTCTGCCTAATAATAATTCTATGGATGATTTGCATTTCATATGGTAGATAATCTTCCTGGAAATAATGATTGCTCTTAAAAAGACCACTCCATAGGTCATAAGTCATCTAGTTTCCTCTTCTTCCCTCCTGATTATGTGCATTTTAATATAAATTTTAAAATAGGTAAAATGTGTCTTTTTCTATTCTTCTAGCACTTTGTGTTTTAGTTCCATCATTTTTATTTCTGTTATATTAAGTTTAATTTATTAAAAGCTGAAATAGATTGATGAAAATAACTTATAAAGAGATTATATGCAGATGGCAATCTATAATCATGTTTATGCTCCCATTTAATTATATATTTCATATATATTTTTTGCACAACCACAATTTTTATTAACCTAGTAACAATGGGATAAGTGTAAACCAACATTCTATTCCACCCTTTTTGCCCCAAAAAAGAAAAAGATTTTTTTTTACAAAAAAATGTCTGTTTTGATGATGTCAAATATAGTAGGAAGAGCCTCTTCCTTTAGTTGTTTCCTGTTTGTCAGTTTTCTATGTAGATGTCAGGTTTAAATTTGGATCATGCAATATGCAGTGAATTTATCTCAGGCAAAAGAAGAAAAAAGAAAAAGGAAGAAACAAAACCTCAGGTTATCCATTTAAAAAAACTTAATTTAATATATAAAGTAATGCTATTTTTCTAGTTATAAAAACTATATTGTGCTAAAAGTGGAGCTAATTTGCATAATGCCAATGAGTGCCACCAATAAATACAGCTCTAATTGTTTATGAATTGTTAGACTGTGATTTGAAGCTTGGTTTGGAAATTGCTGATGTTGAAAGATTATAGAGTAAAAGTGATAATGAAAAGCAATAGATTCCAAAATAGAAGAAAGTACAAAGTGAAATATCAAGAGAAGATATAATGCAAGAACCTCCTAAGAGATTGATAAAAGTGAAAGAATATTCTAACACAAAACAAGAAATACAATAGCACTCATTAATTCATATGATTGGTATAAGAGTCACTGTTACAAAAGTGCAGTTCCCCCTTAGCTAATATACAGAGAAAATGAAAAGAAAGAAGCCCTATTAGACCTTCCTAATGACTGACCCTAAGAATAACGAAACACTCAAGAGACTTCTCTCTATGCCCCTGCATACCTGCCTAAATAGGTAGGGTAGCCACACCTGGATTTTTCAGTACAATTATTTTGCAATTATGATGTAATTGACATAATAAAATGCCCAAACCTTTAGTGTCCACTACAAATGAAAATGACTTTTTCAAATGTATGTATTTGGTAACCATCACCCAAGTCAAGATATAAAATAATCTGTCACCGTAGAAGGTTTTGTTCTGACCCTCTCCAGGCAATTCCTCTTCTTCCAGATAAAGTCAGCAAATACCACAACTCCTATCATCATAGTTTAATATGCACGATCTTCAACATGATACCAACAAAATCTTGCAATATGTAGTCCTTTGAATCTGGCTTCTTTCATTGTTGAATGACATTTGCATTGTTCCCATTTGGGAATTATTCTGAATAAAGCTATTATGAGCATTCTTTAAAAAAATCTTAATTTGGCATTCATTGGAGTAGAATTGTTAAGTTCTACATTGGGTGTATGCTTAACTTTATTATAAATAGTTTTCCAAATTTAGGACTTTGTGGTATGTATTTTACATTAGCCTTATTCCTGACCCTATTTTCTGCCCCAATCCCTTGATAAGGGTGTGTGTGTGTGTGTGTGTGTGTGTGTGTGTGTGTATCATATATAATACATACATATATATTTTTCCACAAAAAACATGAACATTATCTTCTCACTCCCTCTTGAAGGCCGGGATCATAATCTATCAGTTCTATGAAGTCTTTATCTATTTAAGTTCTGTGTTGATTGATTTAGTCAGAAAAAAATCCAACGATATTAGTGCATGAGTCAAGGAATAAAAAAGTGAATAAGTCAAGGCTCTTTTTCCTCAAAGAGGTCCCAATCCAGAAGGGAGAGGAAGTGGAAAGGGGACATAAATGTGCAAACAAAATAGTTTCCAAAGCAATATGAGCTCATTCATTTCCCCAGCAAATATTTACAGGTATTTACTTATATGGCAGACTCTGTGCTAGACATTGGAACTCAAAAAGAAAACATGCAGTTTATCTTTTTGAAATGGTAAATAAGTAAACAGAGCAATTATGTTCAGTGTGATAAAAACTAAGATAGCATTAATCTGGTGGTTCTGAACTGTGGGGTATTTTGCTTCCCCCGCCAGGAGACATTTGGTGATGTCTGGAGTCATTTTTTATTTTCATGACTGGTGTGTGTGTGTGTGTGTGTGTGTGTGTGTGTGTGTGTAGATGTGCAAGCTTCTGGCACGGATGGGTAGGGATGCTGCTAAACATCCTACAATGTGAACAACCTTGCACAACAAAACATTTAGATCAGAAGGGTCAATAGTGCTGCCACTGAGAAATCTTACACTAATCTTTGAGCATTTGGGGTTTACATAAGAGGGGCATTCAACCCAGAAAGGGTGGGCAGGGGAGAGGAATCATGGAATGCTTGTACAGAACCCAGAAGTGAAGTTTGAAGCTGAGGGGAGTAATGCAGAGGACACTGGCTGTGTTACCACAGGTTGTGAAGAGTGCTGTGGGCACAGGGTTAGGAAAGTCTAATTTTAGGGGATGATGAGTAGGAATGGGTAGACTATTATGAAGGAAGGCTTCTTGGGGATATTTGAGCTATGTCTTGTCTATAAAGGATAACTAGGAGGTTTTCCTGGGGACATAAGTATGTGAGGGATGATGTTGGAAAAGATCTTGAATTTCAGCTTTAAATTGAGGCCAGTAACTCTGCCAAGGATACATTTAGTCTTATAGAATAATAACTTAAAAAGAGACAACACGACAATAGTAGTTGGTATGCATTATAAGGTGTCATCACATCTTAAGAAATCACATATTTAAGAAAATAATAGAGCCAGGTGTGATGGTGCTTGCCTAATCCCAGTACTTGGGAAGCTGAGACAGGAGGATCTCAGGTTCGAGGCCAGTGTCAGCAATTTAGTGAGCCCTTGTTTAAAAATAAAATCAATAAAAAGGACTGAGTTGTATCTCAGTGGTAGAGCACCCCTGGCTTCAATCCCCCCCATGAAAAGAACTCAATTGCAATGGTGAATATATGAGAGTAATCATTGCAGCTTTGTTTAATTTCCAAATATTTGGAAAATTTCCAGATATCTTTCTCTTACTGATTTCTAGTTTCATCTAGAGATAGTCTGAAAACACACTTTGTATTATTTCTATTTTTAAAAATTTGATAACATTTGTTTTATGGCCCAGAATATTGTCTATCTTGTGTAATGTTTTACATGCACATAAAAATAATGTTTTTTCAGATATTGGATGTGTGTTCTATAAATGCCAATTGTGTCAGATTGGTTGATAGTGTTGCTTAGGCTTCCTATATCTTAACTTGTTTTCAGTCTCCTATCATTTTCTGAGAGTGGAATGTTGAAATCTCAGACTATAATTGCAGACCTGTCTATTCCTTTCAGTACTACTAGTTTTTGTTTTATGTGTTTTGAAGCTATGTGGTTAATTCTGTACACATTTTAAATTTTTATGTCTTCTTGGAGAACTGATCTGCTTATCTAATTATCCTCTCAATCATTGCTAATATTCCTTGTTCTGAAGAAACTTTGTATGATATTAACATACTCACTTCAGCTTTCTTTCTATTGGTATTTTCATAGTTTGACTTTCCCCATCATTTTACCTGACCTGTGCTTTTATATTAAGTGGTTCTTATAAATAACATATACTTTAAAAAAATCCAATCTGAGCCGGTCATGGTGGTGCACGCTTGTAATTCCAGTACTTGGGAGGCTGAGACAGGAGGATCACAGGTTCGTAGCCAGCCTCAGCAACTTAGTGAGGCCCTCTGCAATTTAGTGAGACTCTGTCTCAAAATAAAAAATAAAATAGGGCTTTTCACTTTTTGTGACTAATCTCACTTAGCATAATGTTTTCCAATTCCATTCATTTCCCTTCAAATGACATAATTTTGTTCTTTATGGCTGAGTAAAAT
>PVJS01037694.1:0-19776 GCA_004027185.1 Glis glis
AAACTTAAAGCTCAACTAAAGAAAGAATAAAGTATAGAATATAAGTATAAATGGCATTAAAATAGAATATAGTTTAAGTATAGGTGTAAGGTCTATTTAACTACATTACTCATAGCTTTTAATTTTTAGCATAAGTATAGGTATAGTCTACATAAGAAAGATATAAATAAAAATAGTTTAGTAACAGACATAGTTAGCCACAATGACATTTATTTTTAGACAGTTAGCATAATATATGTAGCCATGTAATATAAAAATAGTTAAGACTTATATAAAAATATATATAAAAGGCAGTAGTCAAAAGTCTTTAGGTAAGGTCATGTCTGTCACCTGATAACCACAGCGTGATATTTCCGAGAACAATGCAAATGATTAAAAGAGCTAGGTTGACATTGTGGGAAGAAACGCAAGTTAGCATGGAACCTGAGTAATTGATGGGGAACATGTTGTGACCATCTGGACAATGGGTTGTTAATAACTGTGGGTAAATGACTACACTGTAAAGAGTCCCATGATGTACTAAGTAAAAAATATTTTTCATGATCTACTAAGCAGAAAATTGTTAGCGTTAAGACTTTCTGATGTAAAGAAGGTATAAAAAATAAAGTCTGATGCTCACTGGGCAGAGACAATGCCTGCAGCTTCACTGAACTGCTGATCCTCCTGTCTCTCATCCTTGTGCTGACTCCTCACCCACCTTCGAGTACCCTGACCCCGCTGGAGTGGGTTTCCAGCAGGAATCCATTCCTGAAACAACTCCATGATCAGATATGATCTTGAAAAGACAGCTATCTGCTTTGCAATGCTGTTGGTGCTCCCTTATTTGTAATTTTTTCTTAAATGTATTAATTTGGCAACCTCATTAATCTCTAGAGACTAGATGCTATAAAACTAGGACATATTTGTCCAGTATATACACAATATGTACAACAAAGTTAAATGAAATGCATGAAACATACAAGAGCATGGATAAATTGAAATTTTATAGTATACGCTAACAAAACACCTTTTGCAATTTCTTCCTGACCACCTGCCTCAACCCAGTGAACAAGTACAGACAGTATACTGTTCACAGGGGGGGTTTAATGATTCCATTTTCAAACACACTATTTCCCACCAGTTTTAAAAAACAATTTACAAAAAGTTTTATTCGACTACTTCTACTTTTAAATATATCAAGCATTCCTAAATATCTAGAAGGACTAGACAGTTCATATAAAATCTCGTCTGCTATGTACACAACACTGGTAAATAAAGTGGCACAAGTAATAATGGTTATAATATGATGTATCTTCAAATATGAGCATTTTGGCCTTGATCTACTCCCTTCTTACTTCCATTTGTCTGCCTTCAGTCCAGTGGACAAGGATAGGTATGTAATGCTTAGAGATCATTGAAAACAATCATATCCAAAAGTAATTTATAGATACCAAGCTTTTCTATGAGTTTCAACAAAAAGTATAGAAAATTTGTTAATTTTACTACTTTGTCATACACTGGCAGTTTCTTTAACACTTACAGATTAGATGTCACAAAATTGGCAGTCGTTTGGCCATTATATAAACAGCAAAACAAAATGCACAAGACATACAGAAAATTGGTGTCTAAATAATTCAGAATAAGAAGGTGCTAGCATGTTACCTTTTGCAAATTGCTTCCCTCCCCCCTCCTCCAAATCACAGAACAGGTACAGATGGTATTCTACTGCTCACAGAGGTGACTTAACAACCCCACTCCCAAAATCAACATTCTATGTGGATTTTAGCAAAAATATTTGGACATTCTAGATATAAAAACTTGCTAATGTAGGATACAGTTAGAAAATAACACATCTTGTAAATGTTCATTTGTTCAAAAATTAGAAAAGAAATGTTTTCTGGAAGTGAGTTTTTGAAATAGAATTTTTAGACCACCTCTAGAACTGATACCATGAGTGACACTTCTCCACATTTGTTCAAAGGGTTAGAGGATTTGAAACAAAAGACCATGAGAAGGAGAAGAAGGTCTTGTGCCAGGTGGTCATATATAAAAGATGATTTTTATATTATGACCACTGTTTTGGTGTGAATTTTATTTCTCATTAATGTATATAGAGACAATGCTAAATACTTTTTGAAATATCTAGTCTTTCTAGATGTTCTGAAGTGCCCAATATGTTAGAAGTAATAAAATATAACGCATTTTGTAAATTTCTTTTTGTTGAAATTCATATGAAATATTTACTTGGGGGGCAATAGCCAAACCCCCACTTGAGTAGTACAAATTGTGTTTGTGCACTGGTTCTCAAGAGGAGAATGAAGTGCAGAACACTATGCCAGTGTGCTTCTAGTGAGGCAAGAGTAACCACTGTTCCTGTGTCTATGCATTTTGTTTGATCTTGCTGTGTAGATAGTGTACATAAAGGAGAAAAAAGTGCTAACCTACATCTAATCTTTCTCCCTGATAAAGTGGTTGCCAGTATGACAAAGGTAGAGTTAGTAACTAACACAATTTTGTACCCTTTGTATTAAAGTTTCTAGGAAAGATTGTCTTCTGAAAATTCAGGCATTGTAGCCTACTGGGTTAGTGAAGGGCCGAAATGCTCAAATTTTGAAGATACTTTCAAATTAGAACTATTGTTACATGTGTGTTATTTATTCAAGACTGTTGTGTACATAGGGGGAAAATATAGGTCCTTACTTGAAACATCTAATCTAGATGTTTAGAAGTGCCCCATGTAAGCTGAATATAGAGGTGGTAAAATATCACTTTGTAATTCTTTTATGAAATCGTCAATTACATGTGATCCAAAATGGAGGCAGAGGAAAGGCTCAGAAAAAATAAAAACCCACAAAATTTTTTATAGTCCTATTCCCTAAAGACAGAAGGCATAGCATGCCACATAGGGCCACATGAGGAAAGACATCAGATTGGTTAGTGGATAGAGGCAGGTGTGAGAGGGTATAGACCAGTGCCTTTGCTGGGGTTTCTGAGGGAAAGGTAAGGTCGAGTGAACAGTGCATCATTATGTAACTTGAATAATTTTGGCAGATTTGGACTGGGGGGGGTTCTATTTGCCTGGTTTCATTCACTGGGATGATTAAGGCAGAGAAATGTTGTTTCCAAAGCCAGAAAGAGTGGGTAGAGCCCTTGATAGCATAGTTTTCATATCAAAAGCACGCTCCCAACTGGGGTATTTGTTAGCTTTACCAATTGGCTAGATAATCTCTCAACAGTCAGAAAGATTTTTAAGATGTCAAAACACTAATATAAAGAAATTAAAAAAAATTTAAAAATCATTTACAATATAGCCCCTGGCCAGGGAACTGCTATCAAATTGATCAGAGAGGCCTCTGGGACCTCTTCTAGAATATAGCTTGTTGGTGGGGTTTTTAGCCTTATGTAGATGTATTCTAACATGGCTTCTCTGTGTCTGGTAGTTCTGTTCCCAACTATTGGCCATACCAGTTCCAACATTTCTATTTCATTTATTTTGTGCCATCTTGTTTTCTCAAGCTTCCAGCAGCCATGCTAATACTGTTTTTGCTTTGCATCTTGGAGTTCTTACCAGTCTATTAACACTTTTTGATAGGATACTACTACATTTTGGTAAAATATAATCTATCAAATTTGTCTTATGTACCCTCAGATTCCAGACCCATACATGTTCTCTCAACTATTGTCAGTTTATGTAATTTAGGTCTTGCAGCCATTTTGGTGTATATTTTCTCTTTTCTACAGTGAAGCTGGTCTGTACTGGTATTTAGCCCTCATCGTGAGTCAGAATGTTAGGAAGCAATGATCCTATAAGGTCCCTACCTCATTTAAGGCCTCTGCATTGCAGGGGGGTTACACTCTTTTAACAAAAAGGGGTGGTGACCTCAGTAAGCCTAGTGACTTGAAGGGAATCTGAGATTTCAAGTTTCAGAACTGTACTTAACTAGATTTCCTTATTTCCACCAGAGGAGCCTTCTGTTTTCTTTTTATGGTCTTGCCCTCAGTTTGAGACCTCCTGGGACTGAGAATTCGGCACTTATGAACCTCCTTTGCTATGGTTAAGTCTAAAGGCTGGTTCTCTGCTCTGACTGCTTTCAGACCCAAAAGATCAAAGTTTCTATTAATGTTGCCTAGAAACCACTGTGACTTTTACATTGTGATTCCACAAATTCATGATTAATCATTTTAACTCAGTCATTACCTGTTTTCATTCATCAGTGGAAGTTAGCAGCCCTCATCAAATTCTATGGTATTTATTTACCAATCTTGTCATACTTCTCTACTGGCAACACATTATACAAACCAGGATGTCCCCTTCCTTTGATATTCCATTCCGGTTAACTAGTAGTGGAAGTTTTAACAATTTCATTTCCATATTATTCCAGAAGCTATCTATACCCTTCTTTACTACCAATTATGGCTTCTTAGTGCAAGCCAGATGGCAAGTGATACATTTCTGAAACTCCATATTAGAATATGCTTCTTATAAATATCCATGCTAGTAGTTGTTTCAAATGTATATAATGTGCCAACAATAAAAAATAAAATTACATAAACACATATTAAAAATAAGTTTGTATACAAAAAATGTGTGTTCTCCAGAAGCAAACTTTGAATGAGACAATTGTGCCAGAAGAAGTCTCATTGAGAGCTACACCTGTGAGAAACTGAAGAAGTCAAGAATGAACAGAGAAAACAGAGAACCTAACAGTAATTTATATAGTGTAATGCTATAGACTAAGCCACTGGTCCCAAAGAAATAAAAATCTGTTAGGGGAAACCAAACTGTAACAAGTAAATGACAGCATAGCATGATGACATCCTTATACCTTTGTATCTTTATATGTATGCACTTTGTTGGTAAATTTTGTACTGTTTATTGATTGCGGAAAACAGCTTCTGAGCACAGGATTTTGCTTTTGCCCATGCAATTCTTTATGCCTGAATCTCTCCTTCTTGTAATTCAATCCTGTTCTTCCTTCAAGACTCAACTGAAGGGCGTGAGTGGCGCATGCTTGTAATCCCAGTACTTGGGAGGCTGAGAACAAAGGATCCAGGTTCTTGGCCAGCCTCAGCTACTTAGTGAGGCCCTCTGCAACTTAGTGAGACCAGGTTTCAAAATAAAGAATTAAAAAAAATAGGACTGGAGTGTAGCTCGGAGGTAGAGTGCCCCTGGGTTCAATCCCAGTACCAGAAAAAAAAAAAAAAGCGAAAGACTCAATTGAAGTGGATTTTCTGACTTTGAGATGGTCTCAAAGGATTAGACCCACTGTATTTAAGTCTCGGTCAGTTGGACTTCCTCTGTATCTTCACAGAAAATTAACTCTACTAAATCATTCATTATTAATAAATATCATTACTTAATAATGGTTGCTATTACTTAATAATTGCTACTATTTATTGACTATATACTATATGTTGAACACTCTCCTATTCTCTGCATGCATTTTACATTAATTTTCAAGACAATATTTGGACGTGGACATTGCTATTTTCATTTTATAGAAAATACTGTGGTAACAATTATGACTCAAAGGCAACTTATTGGTGCACTGGAATTAATTATTGCTCACAACCAGGGAATCCTTGGGTTTTTCCATTTCTCTTGAAATAAATGAAAAATCTCTTATACTTATTTTCTTGTAAGACCTTTCTTGAGAAGTGCAGTAAAATATCCATATATCTAAGATACCAACAGGTCCTCAGAGTATTATTTTTCATAGCACCAACCTCATGCTGCTGGCCACTTAGATTGTCTCAATATTTGGGTGTTGATTTTTACATGGACTTTATGGGATTTTTCAAAAGTATTCATTAGGACATTGGAGGTGTATAATAAGACTTTAGAGGCATCTAGCTTCCTAAAAAGAAACTGTGCATTAAGCCTGGGTAAATACTATTCTCCTATTTACAAATTGCTTCCTACCTATTTTCATCTGACTTTCTGGAAGTATTATACTTAGCCCTCAGCTAAATTTAGATTCTTACAGATATTTACCTACTTCATTTAACTTATTGACTAAGAAATCAAACAAACTAAAAGTGACCTAAGGGTTAAATTTCTTCTGAAGAGATAAAAAATAAAAAATTCTGTGATATGCTATTCTGGCTTGTAGAACACTATTAAATAGGAATCCAAACAGAAAACAAAAATTAAAATTGTATAGCATAAAGAAAAAATATAAATATATAATACAAATAAATATATACACATATGCAAAGTTTATAAGTATATTTATGTGTATGTACATGTTTGTGCATATATATGTATATGTGTAGCAATATATCTTCTTTTCTATATTAAATGTTATACATTATAAATTGTGTGGGGATGTATGACTTTCAAACTAGAGTTATTTGTATTTTAAAGCAAAGATTTTGAAATGTGAGTCTTAAAACTTTCTCAGAGTTTAGCAAAAAAGAGAAATTTTTAGAACTTGAATCTTTTGCATACTGTTTATTTTTTATTATTGTTATTTGTACACTTTTATGCATTGTATTTGTATATATATGGCTTTGATCATAATCACTAATGTAAATAATTTCATGATCACTTTAACAGACCACATGCAAAGCTCTCATTATAGTCTTTCAATATCACAATGTTCTTTTTCCTAAATTTTCAGTAAATGTGACTATTATGTGATAGAAATCATTTCATGCTCAATGAAAAGCAAAATACACTTAATGCTCATAGACGTCAAAAGAACCACTGAAAATAGATCTCAATTTGCCTTTATAGCATCCATTTCTCGTTGTGAGTCAAAAAAGTCACACTGGGAGAGAAACAGGTGCCGGAAGGCTGCTCTTACAAGAGACCATTAGCCTCAGGAAATGGTAAGTGTTGGGAAATATTTTCTTTTCCCTGATTCACATTCAGGTGCAACTTTCTCTCCATTTGATTTGTCAAATGTTTATGTCTACCCACATCCTATCTCTCTCTCTCTCTCTGATTTGTTGTAAATGAATGACTGATAATGAAATGCTAGTATGCTAGATACTAGAGTTCAAGATTTATTAAGGGGAAAAAACCTTCTATTTTCCTGTGGTGCTTATTTTATAAAGATTTATAATTATCTTTGTAAAAGCAAATATCATTTTTCTTATGGTCACCAGTTTCTGGTAACATATATTTAACATAATGGTCTTCTCCTAGAAGTATGAGGGAAAATAAATATATTAATTCCTTATTTTGAGTTCATGAACAGAACTTTGATGAAATTCTTGTTTAGGAGAACAGTAGGCAGAAGGATAAAGAAAACAAGTATGTTTTTTGCTTTTAAAATATTTTTACACTAATAATTAAAGTGGTATTATTACAGGGAGAGTCCAATCTGCCTTAACTATCAAATATCCTATGATACCATAATTATATACCAGTCAGGTATTTTTAAAATATAAAGGGCCCTAGTGACTAAATCCCAAACCAAGCTGTCATCAAAAGAATATTTTTATCTTTTACTTACTGGAAATCAAAGAGCTGTTTGAAACAAATATATATTTGCCAGTTTTGAAGAAGAAAAATAAAACATCCCACAAGTAAATTTTCCAGCAAATATTTTCTTGTGACTGCAGTGTGTTTGAAAGAGTCACACAGCACTGGGGAATGGGAAAATTAGTCTGTTATGGAGTTGCCATGGTTTTAGTATTGTTCTTCAAAACTCATTTTATTCAAAAAACTCTTTTCAGATTGATGATTCATAACAACTTATTGAAAAAACTGTATGGGGAAACAGGAATGAGTTCACTGCTTATTTGCTGTGTGTATACCAATATGCTGAAAGCCATGTGACCAAGCTTGACATTAGCTTTGATGTTACTGAATTTATGGCTCTTATAAAACTTGTAATAGGCAGAGAGCACGCTGGATCACATCTGTAGTCCCAGTGACTCAGGAGGCTGAGTCAGGAGGATCCCAGGTTCCAGGCCAGCCTGGGCAACTTAGCAAGATCCCTTCTCAAAATAAATAATCAAAAGGCTTGGTAATGTAGCTCAGTGGTAGAGTGCCCTTGGGTTCAATCCCCAGTGCTGAAAACAAAAAGCCAAAAACTTGTAATTGGAACGAAAGAGACAAACAGTCATGGGCACGGGGCAATTGGACCTATAAAGGTTGGTTAATTGGGACTAGTTCCTTTGGAAGGAGAATTTGCAATGAATTTTTTATAGATACATGATTGATTTATGGGTACATTCATGTTTCATTTAAGCTTAAAAGCACCTGCATGTATCTGCTTTTACATTAGCTTTATGACTGTAAATAAATAATTTATAGTCAAATTAATATTGGTAATTATTGATACTCTTACTATTTTCTTTCCTATTGTTAATAATTATCTTTGCTTTACAAAGATTTCTTTTTTTAACTTTTTATGTTCATTTATTGGTGCATTGTAATTATACATTTTGATATATGTCAGGGTATGAACATCATACATGCACACATTGCACATTTAGCCCTCCCTCCAATCCCACCCTATTCCCTCCCCCTTCCCTCCCTTTCATGCTCCAGATAGTGATTGAGTCTTATAGGTTTGTGTATGTACATTTCTTTAATCTGCGTCTTCATAACTGAAAATATCACAGTTAAAGGCCCTGGGTTTGTTGTTAGGAAACCTGTGTTCTAGGCTAGTTTGTCACAACAAATTGTGACTGAGTCACTGGTGAGTTTAGTTTTCCTACCTGTGTAACCAAAGTAATAGCCAGTATTTTCTTGTCTTCACTTAAGGTGTAAAGCAAATGCTTGAGGTTTTAGGACTTAACATTTTATCCTACATACCAATGTCAACAAAATAATATCGAGTTGAAATAGAGAGGATCTTTTATTTTTCCTTCCTTCCTTCCTTCCTTCTTTCCTTCCTTCCTCTTTCCTTTCTTTCTTCTTTGTTTTTATTCAATAATTCTGTTTCCTTTATAAAAAAGTGGATTTGAATTCAGTCGGAAGTTTCTGATTCCACCTAGCTTCTGTAACACCCCCCTAAAAAAAAAAATCAAACATTGTGCTTCTAATACTGTATCACTGACCTTGGGAATTTTTAAATTTTGTGTGTGTATGTGTGTGTGTGTGTGTGTGTGTGTGGTGCTGGGGATTGAACCCAGGGCATTCTACCTCTGAGCTATACCTCCAGTTCTATTTTATTTGTTTATTTTTCTAATACTTTCATTGGAGCATTATAGTCTTACATCATAATGCAGTTCACAATGATAGTAACATACATGTACGCAGTACTACAAAAACAAAAATAATGTAATCACCCAACAGAACAAATTTAATCTATGCAGTTGGATACTCCTCGAGCTAATACAACTTTCTTTTAACTACCAGTTTTTCCTTAAATGATTAATAAACAATGATAATAGTCAATATCCTTTGAGCTCTATGCTGTAGAAAGTATGCTTTATTTTACCAATAAAAATTTTATAAATAAGTTGATTTTTGCCTATTTAATCAACATTGTTGAAATTATCTTTGAATAATGTTACAACTTGTTCTTTATCCTCATACCTCTTCTTATTTATTTGATTTTAAAGTATAGTTTAATTATTCCTTACCCCAAATTGTTGAAACTAAAAGTGCTTCAGATTTTGGATTTTACTTTATTTAATTTTTGGTGCTGAGGATTAAACCCAGGGTCCTCCTATCCCTTTTTATTTTGAAACAGGATCTTGCTGAGTTGGAGGTTCTCGCAAAGTTACTGAGGCTGGCCTCAAATCCCAAATCCTCCAATCTCAGCCTCCCAAGTACCGGGATTACAGGCGTGAACCACTGTGCCTGGGAGAGTTTGAACTTTTTTTTTTCCAGATTTTGCAATATTTCTATGATGAGATATTTAGGGGATGGGTCTCAAGTCTGAACACAAAATTCATTTATGATAATATATTATATATATAATATATAATGTCATATGGACATAGCCTGAATGCAATCTTATACAAATGCATTATTAGGAAAACTGAGTTTTTGAACACCACATATCACATGAGGTCAGATGTATAATTTTTCACTTATATCATGTTGTTGTACAAAATTTTTGGATTTTGGAGCATTTTAGATTTCAGATTAAGGATGCTAAATATGTAATATTCAGTTATCTGAAATAGTTGTTGCCTCATCTTAAGCAATAATGTTTGGAGAACCATGGTCTTGATTAATTTATTTTTTCTTTTTGGCAATAATGAATATATATAAAAATGAGCTCTGTCATAAAAGATGGAAACATTATGTTCTTTCAGTTTTCAGAGATTTCACCATTTAACTTCCTTTTAACCAAATTAAGAAGCAAGTAAATAGACAATAACAATAAGAACAAATCTTTCCTTATTCATATAGGTGTGAGATTTATTTGGCCTTTCTTCATCTGACTTCAGTACACATTAAAGAGATGTGACTATGACTGAGAATATTAAGTATAATTTGAATTTCAGTGACTAGAAAAGACAAAATAAATATTGTTTTAAGGAAATGAAAAAAATACACATTTATATCCAATGGATCATACTGTGCAAAGTACAAAGAAAGCAATGAGTGTTTCAGGCACAAAAAATAGTGACATTTAGATATCAGACAAGTGCTACCCACAAAACCTAAATATTTTCACATTAGAAAAGGTACTTCCCAAGGAGGAGATTATGAGCTTTGATATGGTGCAAGAAAAAGATAACACTATTAGAAAAATTTCTGGAACTAGGTTAATAATTTCAATTCAACTGGATGAAATTTTATGTTTTCTAAATGAAACATTCAGTAATATACCTTTCAATTTAGAGTAGCACTTTGAAATACCTGGATTTTTGTTCCTGTATATCAGATTTAGTTTTTAATCTCTAATCCCAGGAGTAGTAATTTTACTTAAATGTTTGTAACCATTGAAGCAATATGATAATTCCTCACTGAAATTTTAAATTACCTATAATTTTGCCTACCAGACATGCTTACTTAGACTTTCTGGAAAACTATATATTAAGGTTCACAAATAATTTAGAATATTCACATGCCAAGGATAAACTTAAAAATAATCTTCTATATATGCATCATTTTTTTTAAAGGCTATTGCCTTTTTTTTTATTTTATTTTTTTCGGTACCGGGGATTGAACGCAGGGGCATTCTACCTCCGCGCTACACCCCCGGCCCTATTTTCTTATGCTTTATTTTTGAAACCGGGTCTCACAAAGTTGCAGAGGGCCTCACTAAGTAGAGAGAGAGAGAGACAGGGAGAGAGGGAGAGAGAGAGAGAGAGAGAGAGAGAGATCGCGCGTGCGCACGTGCGCGCTGAGGTTGGCCGCGAACCCGGATTCTCCAGTCTCTGCCTCCCAAAGTACTGGGATTACAAGCGTGCGCCACCACGCCCAGCTTATATGCATCATTTTTAATCAGATTCAAGTATTTTCTATTTGTGAAATATATCTTAATTAAATGGTAATGACCCACCTGGCTCTTTTTCTTCTTTCTGTGATTTTACTTCAGTTACCTTCTCTCACAGGCATTACATCCTTAGACTATTGAAACATTTTAATGCTTCTGATACATTCAGATTTTTGACTTAGATTTTGATAAACCTTGGTATCCTTTGCCCACCATGCTTGCCTCCCATTATATCACCCATCAAACTCAAAGTTATTCTTCTAGAAATAGTCCAAAGTTTGTGAAACTTATCCTAGGTGTGAATGCAGAGGATTTTATTCATTTGTTTCTTTTTGGTACCTTGTATTTCTATAAGATTGTGTTCATATCCAGCAGTTGCATTTGTTTCACGATCTGCCTGTTTACATTTCTGGTTTCTCGCTTGCATTTGCAGACCGAGTTAAAGACAGCACCTTATTCATCTTGCATCATCTGAATCTGGCATATTTCCTGTTTCATAATATACACTCATCAGATGTGTTGAAAGGATGGCCAGTGAGTCACATCTACATAAGACTCAGGAAAACAGTCAGTATTTTATTTGCTGAAAACAGAAGCTAGACAGATGGTGTTGATTGAATTTTTTCCTTTGCAGTTCAGTATTGGACACCATGAAGACACTGAATTAGCAGAAATTACCAGGTCCAGTAAAATATTTTACCTTTTAGACAGGTTTATTTTGCAGTATCATGGAAAAGAGAATAAAAGCAAGAGGATTGGCAAAGAGATAAATGAGGGAGTCATGACAATAATACACTTACCCAAAGATAATAAAAAACTGACCTTGTGAAAAATTGGTTAGAGTTAAGAAAAATGCAAAATCTTCTAGAGGTAGATAAACAAGATTTGGTGATAGCTGGTGATATGCAAGAGAGCAATGGCGAGAAGAACATTTCAGTTTACAAGGTTGGTTTTTTGGATGACATTCATGGAAACATGAAATGAAGCAGGATGAAAGGATTTTCATTTATTCTGTTTGTGGCTTGGGAAATGGGAGTAAGAAATACGATTATCTAAGTTTTAAATATGGGGTCACTGAAGTACCAATAGGCAAATCAAATAGAGATATCCAGAAGGTAATAATAAAAGTGTGAGGATCAAGAAAAGTCTTGGATTAAAAAATAAGGTTTTGGAGACCACAATCTCAAAAATTACAATGTAAAATAATAGTTTATGGAGAGCCCATGAGTCAAAGCTGGTTCTGAGCCCTGTCCTGTCCCTCTGTTGCCTGCCTCTCCTTCTTTCAACATGACAGATGCCGCTGTGTCCTCGCCAGGACTTCCTGGCAGGTAGAGTGGCCGCGGCCATCTTCAAGACCATGGTAGCTCCCACTGAGCGGGTCAAGCTGCTGCTGCAGCTACAGCATGCAAGCAAGCAAATCACCACAGTTAAGCAATACAGGGGCATTAAAGACTGTGTGGTCCATGTCCCCAAGGAGCAGGGAGTCCTGTCCTTCTGACATGGTGACCTGGAAATGTCATTGATACTTCCCCACCCAGGCTCTCAACTTTTTCTTCAGAGATAAACACAAGCAGATCTTCCTGGGTGATGTGGACAAGAAAACCCAGTTCTGACACTACTGGGAGATGAGAGTAAGGAATATAATTATCTAAGTTTTAAATATGGTGTCATTGAAGTACCTGGTATCAGGTGGTGCTGCTGGGGCTACTCCTTGTGTTTTGTGTACCCTCTTTATTTTGCCCTTACTTGTCTAGAAGCTGATGTGGGTAAAGCTGGAGCTGAAAGAGAATTCAAAAGCCTCAGTGACTGCCAGGTTAAAAGCTTCAAATCTGATGGGATTAGGGGTGTACCAAGGCTTTAATTTATCTGCAGGGTATCATCTACCGAGCTGCCTACCTTGGTATCTATGACACTGCAAAGGGAATGCTTCCAGATCCCAAGAATACTCACATCGTCATCAGCTGGATGATCGCACAGTCTCTCACTGCAGTTGTGGGGTTGACTTCCTCTCAATTTGACACTGTTCGCCGCTGCATGATGTTGCATTCAGGGTGCAAAGGAACCAACATCAGGTACAGGGGCACAATCAACTGCTGGAGGAATTGCTCCTGATGAAGGAGGCAAAGCTTTTTTTCAAAGGTGCATGGTCTACTGTTCTCAGAGGAATAGGTGGTGCTTGGTGCTTGTCTTGTATGATGAGATCAAAAAGTTCACATAACTTATTTCCTAGGTCATTCCCCTGCGGACAGGCATGTTGTATTATAAGATGTATCCTGAGCATTCTGAACAGACTGTGGGCTGTTTTATCAATGGCAACTATTTACTGGTTGAAAATGAAAAGCAATAATATTCATCTAACCAGTTTTCTCTTAAAGCCATTTCATGATGATGATAATAATGATGGGACTCAATTATATTTTCTATTTCAGTCACTCCTGATAGATAACAAATTTGAAGAAATAAAAAAATCAAAAAAAGTAATAGTTCATCAATAAAATTATGTAGAATGATATTAAAAGTGAACAGAGAACATTAGGAACACAGAATTAGGAATAGGTTTGTAGGAAGGGAACTGAGAAGAACCAAAGAAGAAGTTCTGTAAATTTGGGTATCAGATGACACAGGTTATTTTTTAGAAGAGTAATGGTAAATAGCATCAAGCCCATGATGGCTGAGTGAGAAGATAGCATGAATATGTCAGAGGAATTATGGGTCTTAGCTAACTTGCTGAGGAGCTTGTACTTATTTTAAGTGTAATGGGAAGACATTGAATGATAAAAGTAGAAGAGTGATATACTCATAAGGAAGAAAAGATACATTTTATGCTGAATTGGATGATTCAATGACTGGATTTGGGGATAAGGAAAAGAAGGGAATCAAGAGTAATCCTATCTTTTGGTTGAGTTTGCTATGATTTGAATGTTTTTGTCCTCCATAATTCATTGGTTGAAACCTGATCACCAATGGGGTTGTATAAGGAGCTGTAGTTTTTGGAGAGCAGTGATTGGGATCTGCCCTCCTGAGTGAAATTGACGCTACTATAAAAGGGTCCTCAGGGAGGTGTCTTGCCTCTTCCACCCTATGAGGACAAAGCAGATGTTGCTATCTCTGAACCTCTTGGGACACCAAATTGGCCAGTGCCATGGTCTAGTACTTCCCAGCCTCCAGAACTGTGCAAAATAAATTTCTGCTTTTAAAACTTCTCAAGTTTTGGTAATTTGTTATGATATCCTAAATGCACCAAGAGCAACTGGGTAGGTCTTATGCCATCTATTGATATGTGGTAGAGCTAGAGAGAGACAAATGTGGGTCAGGGGAAATTTCAAATTCCATGTTGAAATGATGTTTAAAAAGCATTTTAAAAATCCAAAAAAATATGTCAAATAGGCAGTTGAATACAGGTGAAAATTGAACATTAGAGTTACAAATTTTGGAAGTATCAGCATATTTTAAAGTAATGAACTATATTAGATCACCCACATAATAGAAGAAATAAGAAGACAAAGGAAGCAGAGATAGGCTCACTTCTGGCAGTGGTGGACAAAGTAAATTGAACCAAACCTGCCGAGAACAATGTGAAAAGACAGATAAAATATTTTCATTATCTTCTTGATGTCAGGGGAAAGTTAGGGAGGCAAAGAATTGTGGGGGCACAATCAGGGAGTAGAAAAAAAACAGAGAACTGAATCCAGTAATCAAGCTGCTTTTCCTCTGAAGGATCTACTCATTTCTAGAAGGCCAAGAAACTAGTCAGAGCTTTTGATGGTGTCACACAACTATGGGGAAGAATTTGGAACCTCAAAGGGCCACACTGTGATCAAGATTTCTCAATATTTCAGCAGAACCCTTGGGTTTCTAGAGATAACGGTAGGAGTCACATGAGAGATTATGACTAAAGAATAAACATTGCTGTTTGGACTGAAGATCCTTATCAGTCACTTAGAGATTTCTTTATAGGTCTTTTCGATATCTTTAGTAGAGAACAATAAGGCTGTGTTCATGGTGTGTCCACTCTTAGTTCTGATGCAAGATTGGCATCAGTGGTCACTGGTGAACTTTTTATTTCACAGTGGGGAGGCTGGTAGGCCAATGTCAGCCTCTTCCCCAAATTACCTCTCACAACCCCATCGTATGTGTCATTGACTTACAGGAGAAAGTAAGCTCTACCTGTATAACAGAAAATTAAATTGAAGAGACACTTTTACTTTGAAGAAGAAATGTTTATTTATGTTGACTCAGTTGTCTCCCCCCACTACTTTGTTGTAGTTGTAAAGGTTCCAAAACTTGTAATGTGTAGTTTAGAGGTAAATTAAATTATTAATTATTCATATGGTTTGTGACTTTCTCATTAATTTTTATATCCTTCCATTTAACTAGCTTCCTCCCAATATGACTCATTTGTCCAAGTTGATGATTTGTGATAATGACATATAAGATAGAGGAGAAAAATTCTAGGTCAAGGCCTATAAAATAATCTTAACTGATTAGTAATGGAGAATCCTAATTTTTTTTACTACTAAAGCAGGGCAACTAAAGTCCAAAAATTTTCCATGTTTAAAAAAGAAGCTGATTATAAATGGGTTTTATATGGAATGGCAATTCAAATTTTTCTTCCATTATAGATAGTTTTGTGAACACACACGTATATGAAGGAATGGTGCCAGGAAAATTGAAATGATATAGAGTAAACAAACAAAAATTTGCTAAGTAATGATGCTGTTTATCTCAAAACAAACAAACAATCAAACAAGCCTATTGTTTACTGTTTACAAAGTGGCATCCAGTGAATGGAGCTCTAAAAATAAGTTATTGCCAAGAAAAAAAGTCACAGTTCTTGAGAACCTACTGTTGTCAGCATGTGAAATTACAGGGAGTAAATTGCTAGGACAGGATTCAATATGAGAAACTGAAAATGTTCTAATCTCAAGCAGGATGACAAATTGACAGATTGATGACATACCCCATGATGTTTAAAGGGTTTTGTGTAATAAACTGGAAAACAAGAGCTCTCTAGCCAAGTAGATGAGTTAACAGATTTCACCGATAAATGTCATGCTGCCTCATTTGTAAGAACTGCAAGTGATGGCGATAGCCGGGAAAACAGCTTCTGCTGCACAGAGCTACCCCAAACAAACATAAGCTAAGACATGTTTAATATTTTGTCTTAATATCAGAAACATATTTTTGTTTTGGAAGAACTCTGTGAGAATCTCTCTGGGTGGTGCTTCATGAGAGGTAGACTGCATGGGAGATTTTTGCTTCTCATAACAAAATGAAAATCCTGAAACACACTGCTTTCTCTGCAGAGAGCTGCTGATATCTAATTCTCTTAGAAACAAAATTAAACATTTCTGGGTAAGGTTACAGAAAATAATGAATTAATATCAAACTCAGTCTAATTCACCCAAGAACATATGATTTTTTTAAAAAACTGAAAGCATGGACAAATAGGGGTTAAATTTCCTGTGAAATACAGAACTCTCTTAGTTTAGCAAAGAAAGACTTCTCAGTGGGGTGTTCAACTAAAAGAGGAATTTCTAGAAGACAATGTGGGGATTTCATTGAGTATCTTGACCTTGAAGGATGGCCATGGAATGAGACTTCTTTGCCAGTATTTTTTTTTATCACTTGAGCAAGTTGTGTAAGACTTGCTCAAGTCTTACAAGGTTCTACAGAAAAACGTCTAAATCTTAAATTGTTTTCACTGTTGTTTGGACTTGAGTGGGATGAAGAATATACATGAGTATCATGTCTTATTGAAAATCACCTGGAAGAATGCAGAACAAGACTGAAGTGTATTTTCCTTCCCTCAGAATACGAGTGAATGACTGGGTGAGGGACCCTCTATCTGAATCTTTTCAGTCTGAGAATTTGACTTTGGGAGAAGAGTGTGAACTTTTTGAGCTATAGGCTGACCATACACTCAAGATAAGATGTATACATCTACTCCTAGACAAATTTTAGACAGATATTGGTGGATGAAGAATTTCTGGTAATTAAGTGGGAATTGGTGAATATTTTGATGCAACTTTCAACTTGCTACATGTGTGATCAATTTTTGTTTATTTGTTTAATTTTGTTTAACAAACAATAGGGACAAGAAGAGTTTTGTCTTATTCTAGTGGAAAAATCAAATCAGTGTATGTTTGACTCATCAGACTCAAATATTTGGACAATGAAAAATAAGTGTAGTTTTCACACTAAAATATGCTTTTTTCTTAATTTTTGGTTTCAAAAATATGGTTTAGAATTCTACATCCACTCAGTACAAAATAACAGAGACTCCTACTTAATAAAAGGGAGGGGGAAGAAAATATGAAACAACAGTTTTCAAGAAACTGGGCATCAGTCAATGATCCCTTAGAAAAAAGAAAGAATTGTGGTGAGCTGTATGATTCCCCGGCCTCATTATCTGAGAGAGTTTCAATACAACATCACAAGAAGAACACAAGTGGGGCCAGGAGAGTTTCCTGAGTTAAGAGACAATGAAGAGAGTACAGAGGACCACAGGTGACTAGACTTCTCGGGCTAAAGTATGTAGAGGAAAATGCTGCACAGTGAGGGAATCCAGGAGACTTGAGCAGGGTCCCCTCAAGCAGTCAGTTTCAGAATACAGAACAACAAATGCACATGGGAAATTAACAGACTATGAAGGAATAGGTACAACTAAGAGGATTGGAAGGAATCGTGCTCAGCTCTCACACTAGGCCAATAATAGTGCCTGTTCCTGACATTCAAAGTGAAAAAAAATCTTGTGGCATGTAAACAACATTAAGAACTATTAACTCAGTAGTGGGGAGTAAACAGACCCTCAGCTGATCACTATTAGGGATCTGCCCAACAAGTTATAAAAGCTAGATTCAAAGGGGTCAAACTGTTTCCAGAAACTTAACTGAAGGCTAGAACAAAACTCAAGAATATTTTTGGGAATACATTATCCATCATCCAGCAAAGTCAATTTCACAGTATCTATCATTCAGTCAAAGATAATCAGGCTTATGAAGAAGTAGAAAAGCACAATGCATAATGACAAAGATAATCAATGAAAACTGATCTACTATGAAAACAGGTGTTAGAATTAGCAGAAAAGGACATTAAAACAGTTGTTATTACTCTATGTTATGTGTTCAAACAATTAAGTGGAGACCTGGATGTTATAAAAAAATAATTGAATTCTAAATTGAACTTGTAGAGATTGAAAAAATAGTATAATGCATACAGTTAATGACAGATTAGAAAGTGCTGAATGATTGGTAAAGTTATAGATATCTTAAATCAAATATCCTTTAAAAACAGGAACAAGACAAAGATGTCCGCTGTCACTCCTTTTCAATATAGTACTCGAGACTCTAGCCAGAGCAATAAGGCAAGAGAAGGAAATAAAAGGAGTACAAATAGGAAAAGAGGAACTGAAACTATCTCTATTTGCAGATGACATGACATTATACTTAGAAGATCCAACAAACTCAACTAAAAGGCTCATAGAACTGATCAACAAATTCAGCAAAGTGTCTGGATACAAAATCAATCTTAAAAAAATCAGAAGCTTTTCTGTATGCCAACCATAAATCCACTGAAAAAGAAATCCAGAAGACATTTCCACTCATGATATCCCCAAAACAATAAAATACTTGGGAATAAACCTAACCAAGGAGGTAAAAGACCTCTACAAGGAAAACTATAAAACATTGAAAAAAAGAAATTGAAGAGGATCTTAGAAGATGGAAAGATCTCCCATGCTCTTGGATAGGCAGAATAAATATCATCCAAATGGACATTCTTCCAAAAGTGCTCTACAGTTTCAATGCAATACCCATTAAATTACCAGAGTCATTCTTCACTGACATAGAAAAATCTGTCCTTAAATTCATTTGGAACAACAAAAAAACCCAGAGTAGCAAGATTAGTTCTCAGCAACAAGAAACATGCAGGAGGCATCACAATACCTGACTTTAAACTATACTACACAGCCATAGTAATAAAAACAGCATGATATTGGCACAAAAGCAGACACAGACCTATGGAGCAGAAAAGAAGATTCCGAAACAAACCCACACACCTACAGCCAATTGATTTTTGACAAAGGGGCTAAAAACACCCACTGTAAAAAGGATAGCCTCTTCAACAAATGGTGCTGGCAAAAATGGCTAACCATATGTAGAAAAATAGAAATAATCCCCACTTTCTCACCCTATACAATAGTCAATTCAAGATGGATCAAAGACCTAGAAATCAGACCAGAGACCTTGCAGCTACTCAAAGAGGGCATAGGCTCAACACTTCAACACATAGGCACAGGCAAAGACTTCCTCAATAAGACCCCAAAGGCACAGGAAACTAAAATGAGGATCAATACATGGGATTGCATTAAACTAAAGAGCTTTTGTGCAGCAAAGGAAACAATTAAGAACCTCAACAGAGAGCCGACAGAATGGGAGAA
>PVJS01037695.1:0-19774 GCA_004027185.1 Glis glis
CTTTTTTTTTTTTTTTTTGGTACTAGGGTTTGAACCCAGGGGCATTCTACCTCTGAGTTACACAGCCCTCCAGCCTTATTTATTTATTTAGTGGTACTGGAGATTGAACCCAGGGGCATTCTACCTCCAAGCTACACCCCCAACCCCTCCCCTTTTTTTTTTTTTGAAACAGGGTCTCACTAAGTTGCTGAGGGTCTTGCTAAGTTGTTGAGGCTGGCCTCAAGCCTGTGATCCTCGTCTCAGCTTCCCATGTACTGGGATTATGGGCATGTACCACCACGCCCAGCTCTCTCTAACTTCTGGTCCTAAGCTTAAGAAAAATCTTCCACTTCCAAAAGTGTGTGCTAAGCCTGGCTCCCTCATAGAAATGCCTTTGCCCATTCTTCATTTTGCTCCAGGGAGAGTCAAAGGAGATGCCTGGAGGCAGAGGGGTGGGGCAAGGAGAAGGCAATAGGGGAAGAAACTGGTGGGCTTTCAGGCAGAGGAAAGAGAGCAAAAGCTTGAGGCCAGAGACTAGTGAGAGTCAGGGGGCAAGTGAGGCACAGGTGCTAGGGCCACTGAGGGGCAGGGGCCATGGGGTGCAGTGGGAAAAAGGGCCACTGGCTCAGTTTCCTCAGCCATAAAGAGGCGAATGGGAGCCTCCATTCCCAGGCTGCTGTGGGCATGAGAGAGCTCACCTGGGCAGCTGGCACAGGGTGGCGCCCCATAGATGTGTAGGAGATGAGGCCTCCCCCTGCTCTGCCAGCCCCAGAGCTATGGTTCCCCTGGGCTCTGGTGTGGGGCGAGGCCTGGTGAGAAATCCTAGGCCCGGGCCTCTGCACACTGAAGAATGGGGGTGCACCCTGCCCAGGAGAGTGAGTCCAGACAGAAACCAGTTATCCAATGGGCAGAGCCCCAAGAAGAGCTCACTTGGCCTGCCCACTCTCCTCATTCCTCACTGTCCATCTCTCAAGACCTTCCAGGCACTTCCAGACCTTTCAGAGTCCTGCTGGGGTCCTGGGGGTGGGGGACTAGAGGCAGAAGTTCCAGAGCCTATGCTTCAGGAGCTCACAGGCCAATGGGAGGAGGGGTGGCTCCAACAAGGGAAAGAAACTGGGAGCAGGAAGAGTCCAGAGTAGAAAGCTGAGGCGGGGAAAGAGCTGCGGCCTGAGGATGGGAGGACTGGGTACGGGGTGCGGAGGGGCACTGCAGGCAGGAGCACAGCAGGAGAAAGGCCTGGAAGGCCGACTGGGGGGGCAGTGGGTGACTAGAGCCAGGAGCGGCGACAGGGCTGTGAGCAGCAGGGACACCTTTCTCGGGAGTTATGGTGGGGATGGACACAGCGAGGGCCTCTGGGGTTTTGTTTGTCAGCAATGGGAAATGTAGCCAAAGCACCCAGGTAGGTACCAGGGAGTAAGACAGGTGTTCAGGTTTGGGGTACTGAGTTCACCCTGCAAAGTGCAGACGGGGGCAGCCATTGTCTCTCTCTGGAGTCCCCACCTCTCCTATCCAACAAGCCTGGGGACAGGACCTCACTTGACTGTCCCACGCCAGGCCCCAGCTGTTGACGAATGGGCTCTTCCCCCGGCCAAGGCTGAGATGTGGCATTGTTGAGCTGGAAATGACTCACAGAGCTTTTCCTTCCTTCTCTTCCTCTCACTTAGCTTGCCCACACCCTGCACATACCCCCCCCCCACTCACACACCTCATCTTTCAAACTTCATCTACTGTATATAAGCGATCTACCAACATAAACACCTCCCCAGGCTGGGCGGCGAGGGGCTCAGCGAGGGTCCTGGGTATGCGGGTGTGCAGTCTCGTGCCTGGCGGCTGTTCACATCTCTGGCTTGTGGAAGGCAGAAAGGGAAGGAGCTGAGGCATCTTTGTGTCTGGAGGTTGTGGTTGGAGGGAGGTTTCTGGGGTTGCGGGGACAAGCATAGGTGTTTCATGCTGAGCCACCAAGGGGGCAGGACATTAGTGGCAAGTGGATTTATGCCCCAGGTGAGTCCTCGTGGATAACTGAGCAGTGAGTGTGGGAGAAGGTGGGCTCTGGGTGTGAAGGAAGTGTTTCTGTCTGTGGTAGTGTGCGGGGCTGTGCCTGGACAGCCAGCCTTGGCCTCTGCAGGATGTGAAAGCACTGTTTTGGGACTGAGAGCAGTGTCACATCCTCCCATCCATTTCCCTCATCAGGGCCAGAGCGTCAGAGATGAACCCAAGTGAGTATTGGTGGCCTTGTCACATTCCCAGGGGACTCCAGAGGGTAGAGTAGCTCATCCAACTTCCTGAGGGCCAGCAACCCCTACCTGGCCTTCTCTCACCAGGTCCACCCATGAGAGCCCAGCTGGAGAGAAGGAAACTAGGAACATAGGGCCCATTACCACCACCAGGCAGGGCCTCTATCTCTTCTTTCTCCTCCCAGCCTCAGTCTCCTCGGGTGTAAATGGAGGACAATGACCTCTACAGAGAGGGGTTACTTGCACCCAGGTGAGCTGAGAGCAGTGTGCAGCAAGGAGCCCAGATCAGGACACACGCTCTGTCCCAATCCTCCCAACCCCCCCAACAAAGAAACAATTCAGTTGGGCCTCCCCAGACCGGGGGTTGCAAGTCCTTGGGCCATCTCTAGGGGGCGCCAACAGGCAGCCAGCACTAGTGCCCACCTGTGGATAGATTCAATGGGGAAAAGACAAAGAAAAAAAAAGCCCTGGGGGATGGGGAGAGGGGCTTGAGGCTATGTGTGAATAGGGGACGGAAGTTCAGTGGGACCTGATGGGGTTTGTCTGTGGGATGTGTGACTTCTGTCACCTATGCCTTAGGAAGAGCACCAAAGGCCTTTTGAGAATAAAACCCCAGGCTAACAGGGTCTGGGCTCCATGCAGGGGAAGGTCAGGTTATCCCTGGATGCTGGATTTAGGCCGCACTTCTGAGATCATGGGGGGAGGATGACAAGGAAGAACTGGGGGCTGCCTTCTTTCTCTTCTGTGGGACCTCACCAAGGCACACTGTCTCCCAGGCCCCTCAAAATGAGAATCCTCGCTGGCCATGGTGGCTTACGCCTGTAACCCCAGTACTTGGGAGGCTGAGACAGGAAGATCACAAGCAGCAACTTAGTGAAATTCTCAGCAACTTAGCGAGATTCTGTTCCAAAAATAAAAAATAAGAAGGGCTGGAGGTGTAATTCAGAGGTAGGAAGCCCCTGGGTTCAATCACCAGTACCAAAAAAGAAAAAAAAAAAAAAGAGGGAGAATCCTCCCTTTCTGCCCCAGGGGCTGGCAGCAGGCGGTGAGACAGGCAGGTCCTCAGCATGGGCCTGGAGGGAGCACGCACTGGGGGGACTAGAGCTTTCCAAACATGGCTGCCTCCTCCTGAGATTACCCTGCCATTAGGGTCCCTGAGCGCAAAGCCACGCCCCTCCCCTGTGTCCCAGCTACCAGGGTGCTTGTGTGCCAAGAGGCCGGCAGCTCCAGGGTCAATTCTGAATTCTGGGGGTGGTCCCAGTCCCGGGCGGTGCTGCTTTCCTCCAGCACTGCCCACCCATAAAGGGCATTTGTGCCCAGGCAACACCCGCCCACCTGGGGCTGCTGCGAACACAGTGCGGCAGTGAGAGCCGGACAAACGCGCCTGTGTGCGCTGGCCGAGGTGCCGGAGGAAGCAAGGCTGGGGCCCAAGTGTTAATGGGCCTCCTTCCTGCCCTGCCTATGCCAGCTCCTCGCTGCTCATCCCTTCTCCCCTGAAACGCTCGCTTCCGCTTGGTCCCCGCACACTCCCTCCACGTCCCTGGCTGCAGATCTGTCCTGCTTTGACAAACATCCCACTCAGCCCTCGGGTTTATGGCTTTCCGTGTGCCTTCCTTCATGTGGTTGGGAACCAGCACTAGGGGCCGAGCAGAGGCTGGGCCAGGAATGGGGGCTGGGCCCACCAAGCCACAGCCAGGAGAGCCCGGAATCCTGCTGCCTGGGAGAGGAGACCCAGCCAGGGAAAGACACAGAAAGGCACACTCTCCAGGGCAAACTGTGCACTGAAGGAGGGACCTGCAGGGACAGGCTGGGGGAGCCAGGAGGGGCTCCAGAGCAAGTTGTGCTTAAAGGATGAAAAGGACAAAGGAGACCATTCCGGAAGGGAACAGCACCAACCCACCTGAGGTTCCCATGGTGCCCTGGCCAGCCCCTCTCATGTGGGCCTATAAGAAAAAGGATAATTAGATCAGAGAGGATTTGGTCAGCCTCTCTCTCTCTCTCTCTCTCTCTCTCTCTCTCTCTCTCTCTGCAGCAGCTCTCTGTGCTCCTCTGAGTCCCTCTCTGCCATGACTCTCACACCCTTGAGATGGCCCACGCCTTCCCTAAGCATATATCCCCACCTTTCTTAAATTATGCCTTTATCTCTGACTGGCATGTGCTGAAATTCCTTTTGACACGGAAGCCAAGAGCCCCTGAGAAATCATCCTGCCTTTCCATGACAAAGTCAAATAGTAACTGCAAGAAGAGAAGCTGGGCTGGGTGTGGTGGTACACACCTGTAAACGCTTCGGCTCAGGAGACTGAGGAAGGAGGATTGCAAGTTCGAGGCCAGTCTCAGCAACTTAAGAGACCCTGTTTCAAAATAAAAAAATAAAAAGGGCTGGGGATGTAGCTCAGTGGTAGAGTTCCCCTGGGTTCAATCTCCAGTAGTGGAGAAGGAGGAGGAGGAGGAGGAGGAGGAGGAGGAGGAAGTGTAACTTTGTGGATTTGTTTTCAAATGCAATATTTGTTAAGCACCAACTGTATCTTGTGCTAAGTCCCATGAATTCATTATCTCATTAATTTTCACACAAACTTGCAAGTACCATTAACCCCATTTTACAGATGACAACACTAGGGCTCAGAGAAGGAAAGAGGTGTACAGATCTGGTCGGTGGCAGAGCAAGCACTGAGACCCAGGCAAGCAGCCAAGGCAGGGGGCAAATGGGGAAGAAAAAACACTTGATGCTGGCTGTGTTCTTGTCGGTCACTGAAGGGCTTTTATATCTGGGCCTCTGACTGCTGGTTTGGTGGCCCTGAGTCCCTGAGCCAGACCCAGGAGGGCCAAAGAGGGATAATCCTATTCCAGAGCACTCAGTGCCTCAGAGATTGTGTGTGAGGGGGTGAACCTCAAGCTCCTTAAATATCAGCATCTTCTACAAGCTAATGTCTCCCAATAAGGGGACAAATTAAATTTTTAAAGGTACATGGAGGTCATTGAAAAAAATATACACTCTAAAAGCATTATCCAATGTATACTTGCTTATTGTCATATGTGTGTGTGTGTGTGTGTGTGTGTGTGTGTGTGTGTGTTTCTGAGTCAAAAGATTTTTAAACAGCTGCTATCATGGGGAGCAGGTCTGTAAAATGTTTTGACTCTGTAAAAATAGGGTTTTTATTTTAAAAGTTCAGAGTCAGGCAAGGTAGCATGTGCCTATAATCCCAGTCAGTACTTGGGTGTCTGAGACAGGAGGATTGCTGGTTTAAGGCCAGCCTCAGGAACTTAGTGAGACCCTGTTTCAAAATAAAAAATAAGCCAGGAGCAGTGGCACATGCCTGTAATCCCAGTACTTGGGAGGCTGAGACAGGAGGATCGCAGGTTCGCAGCCAGCCTCAGCTACTTAGTGAGGCCCTCTGCAACTTAGTGAGACCCTGTTTCAAAATAAAAAGGAATGTGGATGTAGCTTGGAGGTAGAATGCCCCTGGGTTCTATCCGCAGTACCACAAAAATTAATTAATTAATTAAAATGAAAAATTCAAGCCGGGCGTGGTGGCGCACGCTTGTAATCCCAGTACTTTGGGAGGCAGAGACCAGAGGATCAGGGTTCGCGGCCAGCCTCAGCTCTCTCTCTCTCTCTCTCTCTCTCTCTCCTTAGTGAGGCCCTCTGCAACTTCGTGAGATCCGGTTTCAAAATAAAGTATAAAAAATAGGGCCGGGGGTGTAGCGCGGAGGTAGAATGCCCCTGCGTTCAATCCCCGGTACTGCAAAAAAGAAAAAAAAAGAAAAATTCAGGAAATCATTTTCCAGGCTAAGAATCCTAGGCTCTGAGAGGTGACATGGCCTGGCCAAGTTTCAAAGCAACAAGAGCTGGGTGGGGCTCCCTTTCTGTCTAGTCAGGGCAGTCCCCCATTTCCTCAAAGAAAGGACCCTGCCCCAGGAAAGGCTCTGGGGAATACAACCTGAAGAGACATGGGGTTCCAGGGGCCAGGAGAATTCAGGGGCAAGCCCAGCCTGTCTCTGAGCAGAACAGGGACAACTCCAGGACCCAGCCTCACTTGCCACTTAGTTTTGGAAGCCCAGCACTTTCAGCATCTGCAGGTCCTGCTATGGAAGAAGCCAGATAGGATGTGTGGACAAGCAGAAGACAGGAGGTGTCCCCTCGCCATGCCACTGGGCCAAGGGAAGGAAGCAAAGGCCTTTCTGGGACACCTGCTGTACGCCTAGCTCTTTGTTTCCACAAGTTCATATTTTTGTTTTGATTTTAACCTCCACAACCCTGTAAAGTAAATTGATAACTCTCATATGCCTCAGAGGTCAGAAGCAACGAAAAGGCAGAGGCAGCTCCTGCCCCCGACTCCGCAGAACCTTCTGGATGAGTGTGGGGGCCTGGGGGGGGCGCAGAGCTGGGGAGGAGGCTCAGGGGGAGGGGCAGCCCTGCCACCAGGCCCAGCCAACATCCTCTCTGCCTGCCTTTATTGTTCACAGAACCGAAAAAGTGATGATGGCTTTCCTTCCTCTCTTGAAGAAAACAACAGAATCAAAACAAACAGAGAAGGGGAACTCCCCTCCTGTGGCCTTTGCCAGAAATGAAGGAAGAAGTAGTCCCAGTCAGGACCTGGGCTGCCCGCTGCCCGCTGCCTGCTGCAGGGACAGGGCCAGGCAGGGCAGCGCCCCTCACTAAACCCAGAGCTTCGTGTCCCCACTTCCTGATGCCCATCTGAGCTCACACCCAAGTGGGACACACTTACAGCTGTGGCAGCTGACACTTCCCCAAAAGCTTCAGTCAACCCTAAGGAAGATCAAAGAGGGAGTGAAAACATACTCATCCAAGAAATAAAGCGAGCCCCCAAAATGCACAGCAGCATTGGGACATCCAGCAGCCAGTTCTCACTCGCGGGCCCTGTGGCCTTTCTCAGCTGCCAGCACGGAAATCCTCAGAGGACAAGGATAGCCTTAGGGGGTCCCTTCCTTCCACAGGGACCCTACCTTCCAAGTCCTAGCTCTGGGCTTGCCTGTCCCTGGGCTGCCTCAACATTCAAATCTAGAGCAGCTATGGGCTCATGCTAATGCAGGATGCTTCCCTCCCTCCCTCCCTGAGCCCCCATCAATCACCTGGCTGGCATTTAGTTCCAGGGAGCTCCTGCTCGTTGGCTCATTTGGGATGACTAGTAGCCTGCAGAGATCTCTACCTATCTACCCCATCCCCCTTATACAGGGTTGCAGCCTTAAAAGCTCAGCAGTATCACCGGGACTGAGCCTACAGAGACAGGACTGTGATCTCACAGTATCAACCTATTAGACAGGTCACTTTAACAAGGACTCTAGGGCCATCTGTACCTTTTAAAAACTGCCTAGAAGCCAGGCGTGGTGGCACACGCCTATAATCCTAGTACTTGGGAGACTGAGGCAAGAGGATTGCAGATTTGAGGACAGTCTCAGCAAGTAGTGAGATTCTCATCAACCTAACAAGACCCTGTTTCCAAATAAAATTAAAATAGGTCTGGGGGTGTAGCTCGGAGGTAGAATGCCCCTATGTTCAATCCCCAGTGCCAATAAACAAATACATACATATACTTATAATCCTAGTACTTGGGAGGCTGAGACAGGAGAATCACAGGTTCAAGTCCAGCCTCAGCAACTTAGCAAGACTCCATTTCAAAATAAAAAAGCTGAGGGTGTAGCTCGGAGGTAGAAGCTTCCTGACTTCAATCCCCAATATAAAAAATAAATAAATGAAATGAAAACTGCCTAAATAGATCAAAGAACTTTTCTATGGTCTGGGTTCAAGGTCAGACTGTAGCTGGAGAATAATAATTATTCTCCACTGAGGTTAATTAGTCTCAGCAAATATTAAGCGAGTACTTTGCTACGTGCTCAGTACTGTACCCAGTCCTGTGGGAAATGTAAGGAGACATATCAATCTCAAGGCCTCCCAGAGGCCTGAGAGAGATGGTGGTGGGGAGAGGACTGTGCCTAAACACTTAGGAAAGTGTCCACAGGAAACTCCTCTACTCGGAGCTGCGGGAAGTTTGAGGGGAGAGCAGCCTGTGTGACATCATTAACCATTGGAAGGTGACCGATCACAGGACCCTGAGCTTTCTGAGAGAAGGGCTGCCCCTCCTGTGGGTCCTGCTCTTAGCAGTGACTCGGTTGCTGTCTGTGGGACGAATGACCACTGCCTGGGCATCACTGGCAGCTGATGGTCAGAGGAGGTCAAGCAAGGCCAGACCAGGGCAGGGTCGGGGCCGTACCTCCCACCCCTCTGAGCCATCCTTTTCCGTCAGCTCCCCCATCGCTCCACTCAGCTGTCATCCCTTCTCATAGGAACATGAGGCCGTCATCCTCCTTTGCATTGTGTCTTTAATACATCCTGTGAACACAGATCAGATTGTGTCATGTCCTCCCTCAAAAGGCTTTGCTCCCCAATGGCTACTGAAAAAAATCCTGACTCCCTAGCCCAGGAATAAAGACTATACCTTCCTGGATCCTGCCCTTCTCCAAAACGAGAGAGTGAGCACAGTGGTTAAAGGTATAGGCTCCAAGCCAGGCGTGGTGGCACACGCTTGTAATCCCAGTACTTGGGAGGCGGAGATCGGAGGATCCAGGTTCGCGGCCAGCCTCAGCTACTTAGTGAGGCCCTCCGCAACTTCGTGAGACCCGGTTTCAAAGTAAAGGATAAAAAATAGGGCCGGGGGTACGCCCCTGGGTTCAATCCCCGGTACCGCAAAAAAAAAAAAAAAAAGGTATAGGCTCCAAAGTTAAGTCCCTGAGTTCAGATTCAGGCTCCACCACTCCAGGGTGCTGACCTAGGAGAAGTCACTGACACTTCACGTGCCTCTTTTTCTCTTAGTATCCAACTCACATTGGTGCATGTTGCATAGAGACACATGGTGACATTCCCTACACTCGTTAAATTTCCTCCACCTTACAAAGATCAGAATTTTGTCCTCCTCACAGGCCCAGGAAGCTTCTCGAGGGCAGTGCCACGTCCAAGTGGCCTTGCACACACTTTCTGCCTCCCCCAGGCCCCGGCTCAATATCATGCCAGCGGAGAGACTCAGTAATGCTGATTGGTGGTTCCGTGGACTGCAGGCAGAGCCCACAGGGGGCCTGGGAGCTGTGGACATGGTCACCTCCTGGTGCATAACAGCCACCTCTGCCACTCCCTCCTGTGACACTGCTACTCAGTCCCCAAAATGAAGCTCTTTCTGCCTCCTCTAGGAAGACCTCCTGTCCCTCAGGTTGGGGGGGGGCAGTGTCCCCACTGTGCACCTGCAGATAAGTCTTGGTGAATGCCCTATTATAGAGTAGTTATCTGTTTGTGCAGCTGGCTCCCCAACAGCCTGGACCCTCTCCTCCCCCTCCTCTCTGGAGTCTTGGCTCCATAGTAGCCCAAAAGGCTTTGATGAATGAATGAATGGATGGATGGATGGATGAATGAAAGAATGAATGAATTGCTCTGTAACCTTGAGCACATTCCCTGTCTTCCTGTTCTCAACAGGAAGGCACTCTCTTTCCTGGGTATCTGGGAGGAAGGGGCCCAGAGGTGGCAGGGGCAGGGGCAGGGGCAGGGGCAGGGGCAGAGGAGGATTGCGGTGGCTTGTGATGCCCACTCTGGCCCCATGGAGTCCATCAGGAGCAGCCACGTTGGTCAGTGCAGGCAGGGTGGGGAGTTGTTCCGTGCCGATGTGGCTCTGGTGGGGAGCTCCGGGCCATGTGAACTGGAAGTGCATGATCCTTTGGTAAGGCTAATTTTTTTTTTAAAAAAGGAAGTATGAGGCTGGGTGTGGTTCAGTGGTAGAGTGCTTACCCAGCATGTATGAGCCCCTGGGTTCAATCCCCTGCACCACAAAAATAAAATAAATTAAATTAAATAAATAGGAAGCCTATGTTTTTAGCCTCTTCCCACTTAGCGCCAGGGTCCCAAGGACCTTCCCACAGGATCTGCCCCACCCTTCAACCATCAGCACCAGCAGGGTGACCTTGAACCTGTCACCACATGTCCCTGGACTTCATCTCTGCTGGCCAGGGCTTAAGGTGGCTGGGAAGGAGTCCAGGGTGGCATCCTGGCGGGCTGGCTCCCGACCGACCGACCGGGGTGTTGGCCCGGGGTGTTGGCCCGGGCTGCCAGGTCTCAGCTTTCAGCGTTCAGAGTGTTTTCCTGTCTAGGGCACTTTCTATTTTTTCAATACTTTTCCTATCACAGCCAAACAACAGAAAAAGGAAATTGGTTGAGCCTTCTAAAATCCCAGGGCTGGGAGGATGGGGGTGGGCAACGCAGCTAGAGAAAGGCTGAGGCAGGCCTGGGGATGAGGGGGACCTGCCTTTCCACCCCACCCCCCACCCACTCCTCCCTCCTGGGCTGACTCATTGTTTTGCAACAAACTGCAGGCAGCCAGGCCCGGGGAACTTTCTTGAAGTCCAACCCCAAAGCGGGCAGTGTTTGATTGTGGCCCTCCCACGGCCGGCCGGCCCAGCCCAGAACCGATTGGGTTATCTCTGCCTGCATCCTCTTTGTTCGGGGCGTCCACTCACTCACTGAAGTAAACAAACTCTGGGCAAGTGTGAAAAGAAGGGACCAGTTATCTCCTGCCACGGCCTGGCTGGGAACAGGAACTTCCAAACTCCCTCTCTGCAAAGTGGTTCCCTACAGGAGCGGGAGTTCAGACCACCTGGCTTCAGACCCCAGCTCAGCACCTTACTGCTGGTGACCTTGGGCAAGCCCTGCCCTTCCTCCACTGCAACCTCGCCATCTGTAAAATGCAGGATGATAGTACCTGCCTGCTGGGTTATTCTGAGGACCGATGAGTTTGTATTTATAAAGGGTATATAAATCATGTTAATCCCGCCACCCCCCACAGTGCTAGGCAATCGCTCTACCACTGAGCTACACCCCCAGCTCACTGATGTTAATTGTTTAAAGAGCTATGTGTGAGTGTTGTGAAGTGGAGGAGGGGGAGGGGAAGGCTATAATGTTAAATAAAATAAGCCCAACACCCCGGGCCAGGCTTGGAGGGGATTCCCCTCCCTCACATTCCCCTCTCTCACGCCCTGGCAGGTGGGGCTTCTGGGCTCTGCAACCCGAGTGAGGCCATTGATGGCCCCAGCAGGGTGGGCACCGAGGTCCTAAGCTCCTTTTCAAATGGAAGTTGTGTGGAGAAATCCTGTGGGGAGGTTGGCGCCTCCAAGGATCCCACCTGAGATAGTGAGCTGGAGGCTTTTGGGTTTCCTGCATGAGCTTTTGGAATTTCCAAAGATGCCCCGCCGGGGTGACGTGATGGGGGAGGGCCGCAGGGTTGCAGGTGCTCATCAACAGCAGGGCCTGGCCTCCACTTTCTCACCTGGACCAATTTCCCCAAATAGATGATTTCTTAGGCTCCGGTTCCAGATACAAATCCTGATTCTGACATTTACTGACTGGGAGACTTAGGGCAAGTTACTGCCTCCTGCCAAAGCTCCATTTCCTTGTCTGTAACAAGAGATGAATCCCTGCCTTGCATGACAGGCAGGGGATTAAATGTGGCACGGAGAAGCTCTGAGTGTGGGGCCTGGTGTGGAGCCAGGGCTCCGTCAGTAGGTGTCCTCCTCCCTCTCCACCCCTACCCTTGTTTGCACCCTGACTTCATCCCTAAATCGCTTACTTTCTGGCCTTGAACAGCTCCCTGTCAGTGTTTGTGCCCAGGCTCCTGAGCATCTCCTTCCCTCTAGCCTTCCGATGAGTGTAAGGGCCAAGGCCTGGCTTCTCAGCCTCTTCCTTCCTGGTCCCCTCAGGGGTGTCAGTTTTGCACAGAAGTGAAGAGAGTACACTTCAGAGCCCAAGAGATTGGGCTGATGCCTGGGTCCTCTGTTCACTAGCAGTGTGACCCTGGACAAGCCCTGCATTCTCTCCAAGCCTCTGTCACTCAGGCATTGATTTGGCAAATACTTCTGAGCCCCTGCTCTATGCCTGATGAAGTGCTGGGAGCCACAGGCACACAGGTGAATAGGACAACAGGACGGAGCTGATCCCTGCCCTCAGAATCCAGAAGGGAGACACATATTTAATCCAGACCGAACACATAACTATTGAGCGTGACTGAGAGTGAAGGGCGCTTTGGGATATTTCCTGGAAAGCTGAAGAGAAGTATCCCCGAAGGTTCACCAGAACCTGACGGATATCTAGAAACGCCAGGAGCTAGGGAGGTAGAAGAGAGGGGAACACTGTGCGGACAGCAAAAATAGCACACGTGAAGGCGCTGGGGTCAGAAGGGTTTGGTTCTCCTTGTACCAAAAGGAGGCCAGAGTGTGCGAGCAGAGAGACCCAAGATTAGGCTGGAGAGTAGAAGGGCTGAAGCGGGTGAGTCCACGCAGGCCTGGAAAAGACTAGAAGCACTGAGTGGTTTTAAGTAGTGGGGGGCCGGGCGTGGTGGCTCATGCTTGTAATCCCAGTACTTTGGGAGGCGGAGACCGGAGGATCCGGTTCAGAGGATCCCGGTTCGCGGCCAGCCTCCTCAGCTCTCTCTCTCTCTCTCTCTCTCTCTCTCTCTCTCTCTCTACTTAGTAAGGCCCTCTGCAACTTCGTGAGACTCGGTTTCAAAATAAAGTATAAAAAATAGGGCCGGGGGCGTAGCGCAGAGGTAGAACGCCCCTGGGTTCAATCCCCGGTACCGCAAAAAAAAAAAAAAGTAGTAGGGGGACACGGTGTGTGGTGGCTCATGCCTGAAATCCCAGTACTTGGGAGGCTGAGACGGGGATCGCAGCAGGTTTGCAGCCAGCCTCAGCAATATAGCGAGACTCTTACCAACTTAGCGAGGCCCTGTTTCAAAATGAAAAGAGCTGAGTGTGTAGCTCGGGGGTAGAATGCCCCTGGGTTCAATTCCCAGTACAAAAAAAAAAGTCAAAAATTACCTTCAGTAGCTGAATGGATAAAGACTTCACATAGATTTTGGGAGATCAGAGAGGAGCCTATCTTTTCGGGGTGGAGAGAAGGGGCAGAGCCAAGATGTGCTTAGGGAGGGAGTGCAATAGGAATGGTGATAAGGGACTGTACCATGCTTGCCCAACTCAAGCAAGGCCCAAGGCCTGGGTTTAATCCCCAGCCCTCGGGGGTTGGGGGTTCATGATAGGGAAGTTATGGAGTTCAGAGGCAAATATTTTAGGTTTCTGCCATGGAAACTGGGTGAGGAAACTGAGAGAGGAAACCCCCCAGGGGGGGCGGGGAGCTGGAAATTAGTTTAAGCAGCTGGGGACATCAGTCCTGAATTAAAACAAAGATCTAGATTAAAAATTGCAGAGATGGAATTTAAAATATGAAAACAGGAAGATTGTCTGGGAGAGAGTAATCAATGGTAATCAAAGATGACCCAGGCCTGCAGCCTGAGGGACAGGCCACTGAAGTGTCAGGCAGAGTCCGAGCCTCAGTTTTATCATCTGTAAAATGGAGATAATGGTACCCATCGCCCACAGCATAACTGAAGATTATCTTAAGTAATAGGTGTCAGGCACATGTCCAGAGCCCGGCACCGTTCGTGCAACATAGATGTGTAGGACCTTGCATCTGCTCAGCAGTTTTCTTCACTTGAAAGTGATGGAAACTCACACTCGTTTTAGACAAAGAAGAGTTTATTCAGAGGATTCAGATAGCTCCCACCGGCAGAGGAAGCTATCAGTCACAAGCCACGAAAGGGCGGGAACTGTCCTTTGAGGGACTCACTAAATCTCTTTTCTCTGCTTCCTATTGGGATCAACTTTATTCTCTCACAGATTCTCTGACTTCCTCCGCGTGACAGGGGACACAGCCGCTGGCCAGGCCTGCATTTCACATCTTAATGTTCTTTCTCTCACCAGAAAGGGACTTACTCTGTTCTCCCCATCCCAAGTGCAGAAACTCTCAGGAAAGGGCTCCGATTGGCTCAGCTTCATTCAGGCACCTGGCCCTGCACCAATCAGTATGAAGAAGTGCAGGGACTGGCATCTACCATGGGGGGGCAGTCACTAGGTCAGCAAAATAACAAAGGGCCCCCTCAAATTAGTAACATGGAAACAAAGCCCTTGCAGTCAGAAGGGGGGGTTAACTCAGTATCTACAGGTGACTAAACCCAAACAGAACACCTGGCTGTTTTTATCTATAGATCCTGACACTCCCTTGGGACCCACACTACCCCCACTCCCACCCACCTGGATTCACCCATAACCTCGCCAGGAGTCTCTAGTCCCAGGTGTCTTCCCCCGCCCCCGTCGGCCTTGCTTTGAAGGGGGCCCCCGCTTCAGGACCTTCAATGGCCAGACCCCAGGACTGAGACCGGTTTCCTTGGCCTGACCTCTCCAGACTTTCTCCCTCCTTCCATCTTGCAGGTCTGCTATCAGTCAAGCTCACCCAGACTTTGTCTAGGACCTCTCCAGGCTTCGTGTCCCCTCCCACTGACCTCTGAACACCTGTGACGATGGCCATTGCTCACGCTTGGGGCGTGCCTGCTGCGTGCCAGCCGCTGAAGAGAGTGGGCGCTTTCCCAGACTATCGTCTCATGAAATCCCTGAGCAATAGATGCCTCGGTCCCCGGCCCTGGCCAGAAACGGAGGCCTGAGGAACATGTCCCGAAGCACACCACTGGTTAATGAAATAACCAGTACTGGAATGCAAGACTGGTGGCCAACCTCTAAACCTTTGCCCTACAGTACCAGGGCCAGCACACTGTGGCCAAAATTCTGCTTTTGTGCAGCCTAAGAATTAGTATATGGTTTTTACATGGTTGTGGGGGAAAAATCAAAAGAAAGATAAGATTTGTACATATATGAAAATCATATGAAATTAAAATTTCGGTGTCCATAAATAAAGTTTTATTGGAACATAGTCACACTCATTTGTTGAGTATGGCAAAGTTGGGTGGGTAGTTGTGACAGAAACTAGACACCTAAGCCCCCAAAGACTAAAATTTTGACCACTTGGCTCTTCATAGAAGGAGTTTGCCGCAGTGTGGTTTTAAAGGGTTCTACGGCACAGATGCCCACTGGCCAGCCCACAGTTCCTGGGGTCCTAAATGCCCCCTGCCTCTAGGGGTCACTGTAGAGTCTGGGAGGGTAGGCAAGGTGGGTTCCAGCTCTCTCTGTACAAGCAGGTGCTCAAGACTTGCCCATGATGAGACTAAAGATTCAAGACCCCAAGACCCTTGTTGGGGGCGGTGTGTGTATACACCTGTAATCCCAACAACTTGAAAGGCTGAGGCAGGAGGATCGCGAGTTAGGCTGCGAGACCAGACTGGGCAACTTAGTAAGACCCAGTCTCAAAAATAAAAAGGGCTGGGGAAGCTGGGTATGGTGTCACACACCTATAATCCCAGTACTTGGGAGGCTGAGACAAGAGGACAGCAGGTTTGAGACCAGCCTCAGCAACTTAGCGAAATCCTGTTTCAAAATAAAAAAGAACTGGGGGTTCAAGAGGTAGAATGCCCCTGGATGCAATTCTTAGTACAAAAAAAATTATTAAAAAAGGGCTGGGGATGCAGCTCAGAAATGGAAAGGAGAAAAAAAAAATCCCAAGAACTGAAATCATTCAGAAAGAGTTTCTAATCCATCTCCTCCTGGCTGAGCCAGCCTGTTTGCCCTAGGGACTGCCCCAGAGACCTTCATCCTAACAGGCTCTGACTCACCTGGAGCGTGCTCCAGTCTTATTGGGTTTTCAAGGAACCAGCTCCAAGGAAAACAACAAAAGCCAGAGATCTTAATCAGAAAGATCAGGACTGTTGGGCACAGTTGGCACACGCCTATAATCTCAGTGCTTGGGAGACTGAGACAGAAGGGTCTCAGGTTTGAGATCAACCTCAGCAACTTAGCGAGACTGTGTCAAAAAAATAAAATAGGGCTAGGGGTATGGTTCAGAGGTAGAATGCCCCTGGGTTCAATCCCCAGTACCCAAAAAAGGAAGAAAAAGAATGAGCAGAAGAGTTGTCATGAAGACTAAGCAGGGCTGGGAAAGAAGGCACCAAGCCTGAAGGACAGCACACATTAGGTGCTTGGTGACCCGGAGCTTTTGTGGGGAGGAGGAGGAGGTGGTGGGAAATAGGGAGTTGGGCTTGCCTGGGTGGAGTTTTTGTATAGATTAAAAGGCTCCCTTCCTCCAGCACCTGTGGCCCACACTGAGTGGAAGCTGTACTGGAACTCACACCCTACCCTCACCACAGGCACCGGGCACTCTCGTGCAGTGCACCTACTACACAGCTGTCTGTGATGGCCCTGACTGACCTGAGAGCCGGCGGCCCAGAAGGGAGGTTCCCGAATTTCCCTCCTAACCCTGCCACTGACTCAGGCCAATCCAACAATATTTCCTAGGGTTCAGCTTCTTCTGGATAAGGAGGAGACCTGTCTGGTGCCCCTCAGGCAGTCCTGGGGATAAACTGAGAGGGCATATGGACACCATTGTGGGGAGTTTCGGTGTTGACCAAATGGAAGCCTGCCGTTTGGGGTCCTCCAGGAGCTCCTATTTAGAGAGGGCTCTGTTGTCATTTTTTTAAAATATATATGTTATAGAAAACTTGGAAAGCAAAGGGTATGCTGCTCACAATCTACGGTGGTTAACATTATGTCTGCACTTTGTCTTGCTTTGGGGGGAGGAAGGGAGTGGAGAAGGGAAGACAATATTTTCAACTCCCCAGCCCTTACTGGGGAGATCTGTTAAGAAGCCAATTCTGATTACCAGGGTCTGGGTCCGTCGTTTGAGGACTACACCTGGGTCACCAGGGCCTCAAAGACCCTGAGCAGGCTGCAGAGGGGAGGCCAGAGCTTCCTGGCCCCAAGAGGCAGGCTGCTTCTTGAAATAAGGGGCAGGGGCTGCCAGCCTCCCAGGACCCCAGGGATCAGCCTGGCCTGCCCCACATTTGGAGTGAAGGCCTGCAGGGCCCCAAGCTCTTGGGAAGGGGGGCGCTGGAGCTGGGGAGGCAGGGAAGGCCTGGGTTGCCCCAGATCAAAGCAGGTTCCCCAGCCTTTGATTCCCAAACAAGCAACCTCTTTGGACTCGAGTGGGGTTGGAGGTTGGCTGGCCTTGGGGCCTGGAGAAAGCTGTGCTCTCTTTTTGCATAACAGCTTGGCTGCCTAACAAAAGGGCGGTCCTTAAAAGGCCTGTGGGGCTGTTAAAAGCTTCCGGCAGTGGTTTAATTGGGGGCGATTAAAGTGTCCTCCTCAGGAAGGCCTGCCCTTCAAAGGCCAGCAGGCCTGGCTTCCCTGGCCTGGGCACCTCTCCCCTGGTGCGGGCCTGCCCCGGACTCTGCCCTCCCCCTGCCTGGGCCGCCCATCCCCCGTGGCTCCCTGCAGACCCGGGAAGTGGCCGGACCCTTTGGCTGCCCGTCTGGGGGGATTCTGTCAGCCCCAGGACCATCAGCACCATTTGTTCACACAGTTTGGTCTGTGACTGAGAAGGGTGCGGGAAGGAGGGGAGACTGAGGTAGATCAGACAGGAATGGGGCACTAACAGCACTCCAGCTGTCTCTCCCCCAGGACACCCAGACTGGGCCCTGGGCCCCTCCGGGGCTCTCATCACCAGCCTTTCTCCCCAGGTCCTGCCTAGAACTTCATGGTCACCACTGGGGTGTCCCATCTCCTACCACACAGTAGTCTTCCAGACATGTGCACAGTCTCTGGAGCTGTTGGTGTTTCCTGTCTGGACAGGAACCAGGGCTGGGAAGAGAAGAGCGATAATGGATAAAGACAGGCAAAAGCAATTGGGTGTGATGCGGGGTGAAAGGAGATGAGGCAGGGCTGGGGGAGCAGAGGGATAGGGAAGGTTTTCTGGAAGCAGAAGGGGCCCATTAGCCAACCCCAGCAAGGCCACAGCCGGCTTTGCTAAGACTGTCCATGCAACCAACCCAGGATCTCTGGGAGGGAAAGTGGGGAAGATTCCATCCAGTCTAGAAATAGTCTTGCTCTGAGCTGAGTGTGGTGACACAGGCCTGTAATCCCAGTGCTTGGGAGGCTGAGACAGGAGGATCGCAGGTTGGAGGCCAGCCTCAGCAACTTAGTGAGACCCTGTTTCAAAATAAAAACTATGGCTGGGGGTGTAGCTCAAAGGTAGAACACTCCTGAATTTAATCCGCAGTACCGAAAGAAGAGAGGGAGGGAGGGAGAAGAAGAGAGGGAGGAGAAGAGAGGGAGAAGAGAGGAAGGAAGGACATCTGAATCCCACACTTCCCCAGAGCGCACGAGGCTGCCCCGATGCCTCTTCTGGTCTAGACAACCTGCAGGGACTGTCTGAGGGACTGCCTTAGACGCCGCGTTCCTCTCTTACACTTCAGCCCAGTCCCCTCAAACGGGAAGTCCAGAGCCTTCTGCCTTTCGGGGCGCTATGTCCTGCTGCGGGGCCCACTCTTGTCTCCCACTGGGCTGTGCCCCACGTCGTCTGGCCAATACTCATGTGAGACGCAGGTGCTGGGGCAGGGGACTCTGGGATTCCCCTGTCCCTGTGTCAGCACTAAGGTAAGGAAGGGTCATCCTGTTTACAGCATGAGTGTGGGAGAAAAGCTGGGCCGAGGCTGGGAGTCAGGGAGGCCCAGGCCTAGAGGCAGGCTGTGGCAAGCTTCTGTTATGAGTCCCCTCTAGGGAGCTGTCCCTGACTGTCCACTCCACCCTCCTGACAACGTTCCTGTTGGGGTCCCAGGAACCAGGCCTGACCCTCAAAAGCTCACAGGGCAGGTGAGGGAGGGGGGAGGTGCCTGACTCTGATGAGCAATTTCTGGTCTCAGAGCTCAGTTGGGATCCCATCTGTGGACTGTGGCAGCTCACAAGACAGCAGCAAGGGGTGAGGCAGAGCCTTTACCGGGGCTCCCTCAGAAGGGTCCCAGGGCCGAGGAGCAGGGTAAGGATCACCAGGAGACCTGGCTCAACCCACCATGAACCCCCTACCCAGCCCAGCCTCCCAGACGCAGAGGCCCTCAGGGAAGAGTCTCCAGACTCCAGATTCGTCACCTCGTATGAATGTGAGCAGCTCCCTCCCACGCCGAGGTAGGGCACCACCAAGGATGGGAGAACGGGCAGGAATAGGGGGAAGGAGCTGTCTGCTCCCTGTCCTATTCACCCCCACCTCCCCGATCTGCCTCCTTCACTACCGTCCCCTAGATTACTCCTTTATTCCCAAGCTGACCAACTCTCTTGTTATTCCCGGGAGTAAGGGGGTTCCCAGGACGAGGGACTTTCAGTTTTAAAACCTGGACAGTCCCTGGCAAGCCACCCTGATTTGCTCAGGACTGTGGGGTTTCCCAGGAGCAGCTTTCAGTGCTCAAACTGGGAAAACCCCAGGCAAACCAGGACAAGTCGGTCATCCTGCTGTTACCTCATAGAATGGCCTCTGCCCCCATTGGCACCCTGAAACAGTGTCCAAAGGCCACCTCTAGCCTTAAATGCCTCTCCTCTCTCCTCTTGCCCTCCAACCCTCCCTCACCACTCCCCTCCCCAGCTGGCCTGGAGGGGTGCTGGGGTGCTGTGGGAGTGGGGAAGGGGACAGAGTGGGGAAGGGGCAGTCTTGGCAACACCACCCCCAGCCCATCTCAATTATCCTCCCCCTCTCTAGCCGATTATCCCCCCTCTCTAGCCGGTTGCTGGGCCTGAGCCTTTATCACCCC